>JACEII010000003.1:4589295-4600190 GCA_014332785.1 Antheraea mylitta
AAACTATCAATATACAGGCCGATATACTGTATCGGCAGTCTGCCGTATGAGAAATACGTCACGAGCATGTTGATGCTGAAGTCGTGGTAGCCTAGTAGAAGTCGTGGTGGCCTAGTAAAAGTCGTGATGGCATAGTGGTCTGGCCGGTGGAAATCACGTACATTTACTAATTTAAATTGGTAATAGTATCGACTGATAGTGAAGGAGAATATCGTGAGGAAACCTGAACCTGAGAAATGTTCTTGTAATACTACTGTATGAGGGGAAAATATAGAAATGTTCTAAGAGTTTGAGATCGCCAATACGTCGTAGGCAGGCGTGGTGATTACACCTATATCTTCCTTTGGGAAGAGGCATATAGCCCTGAATTAAGTCAATCACGTAAATGACAATTACGGAGTTAGTTCATTTGCGGAGACTTTTTTTATCTTTGTCACTATTCATTTTTGTATGGAGCAAGGTATCTTCAAATGTTTTACTATGGCTTGACTATTTTTATAATTTTGCTATCCTGAATTCCACAAGGCTGGATATAATTAGTAAACCTCCATAAAGTGTACCTTCATATACGAAGTTGATAATTTTACAAGGGAACACAAGTACACATCGGTCCAAGTTTACATTTTTTTTTTATATAGGAATTTGAGAAAATAAAATACCAAAAAGTAATCCGGAGTAGCTGCTATAGAAGATCCGAGATAAAATTTTTGGTTCGGACTCGTCTCTGAAAATAACATAAGAATTAATTTCACGAGTGTTTTAACGTCTTCTATACATACCTATATAATAAGAATGTAAAACTAAAGGGTTTGTACTTTTTCGATTTTCGTGAAAAAAATTGATTCAAGTGTCTAAGAATAGTAACAAAATACATTTCAATTATGTTTAGAAATGTCTGTCTGTTTGTATGAAAACGCATCACTCATCATACATCGCGTATGAATTTTCTTTTTCTTTTTATTCACACTACCTACAAAAGTTTTTGACATCAATAACGCTGGTTAGCTGAAAGAAAATGCATTAAGCTCGCCAGTGTACAACCAAATGCGTGTAATAAAGGATTCGTTCATTCATTCATTCACTACGAAAGTACTGAGTTTACAATAAAATCTGAAATCATCCTCAAGAAAATATGAAAGTATATCTTCACTTAACTTAATCTTTGTTTCATTAAAATCGATCCACTCTATTAAAAGTTATTGTAATTTGAATGACGGCTCGAGGTATGTACGAGAGAAGAGTAGTAATCTATACTTTTATTATAAAGGTGAAGGGTTTGATTGTTTGGTTAAACGCGCTAATCTTAGAAACTACTGGTCTGATTTGAATAACTCTTTCAGTGTTAGAAAGCGCATTTATCGAGGAAGGTTATAGTGTATATATCATCACGCTAAGACCAACAAGAGCGGAGCAATAATGTAGAAACTTTCAAATCGTTTTTTCTTTTGAGAGCTTCCGCTACGTGTTGGCGTTCGCCCAAAATAACTATTCCACGCGGATGAAATCGCGAGCAGGAACTAGCATAAAAAAAAAATCCAACCGGGGTAATGACCTTAACAGATATGCCTTTCTGAGACACTATATGGCACTGTCAAAAAAACAATGACTGAGGGATAGCACTATATATACTAACTAAACCGATAATCACGAAATGTACCCACATATTATGGGTACAGAAAAGAGAATAGGGTACCTCTTATTCAAAAAACTCTTTATACCATATTATTTATTAGATACGCATTAAAAAAATATCCAACAGCAAAATAACTAATAATGATTCATGACAGCCTTTATTGTAAAACGAGACCACGTAATTAACTGTATATATTCTAGAAACAATAGATCACGGTGCAATGATATACATACCTCTTGTGTAGTTAACCATAGCATCTACCTGGATATTAACTTCATTACATGTAATATTGCCCCCATTGATAATCTCTTGCATTGTACAAGTATACACCATACCGATGGGATTGTGACTCGGAGCACCGACAACTGTAAATTTTTCATGATCTGATGAAGATTTTAGGGTTATACTTATGGATTATTTCACCTTCTTTAAAAGCTAAAGTCTCGCAGGTCAGTTTTAAACATTTCATAGTAACCCTTAGATGACAGATTTAGTAACGACTGACGACGCGGTTAGTAGGTTCACCCATCGGGCCATGGACGCTCCAGCGAAGGGCATTGTGGATTATAGCCCAAAGATAACCAAAATGAGACCGCCATAAAAGTCTTTAAAAATCCGTCCTAAGATGTTTAAAAATTAAATAAAATCATCTAATAAATTAAAAAAAAAAACACCCAATCGATACAGATACGATTTTGGACGTATACAATAATTGAAACGCATGCAAAAAAGGTGCAGATCAAGAGTCTGCAAAATAGGCGAAAAAACCTTTAGATGACGATGGTTATATTTCCTTAACACAGTTTCTTCCTTATCTTCATTCTTTTAATCTTTAGAGTTAGGACTTTATCATAATCTCATCTCACAATTTAATGATATATCCGCATATGGTCAGTAGAGTAACAGAAACAGGCGTATCAAGTGTGCCTGTTAGTCGTGACCCAGTTGTTCACATCTTTCATGTCCTAATAACCGTAGGCAACTTAGTGTTTTATGAGTGATATCTTTTTATGTATTCCATATCTATGTCATTAGTGGACAAACACCTTCTGTACTGTAACGATACTTTGTATTCGGATATATGTAATTAGTACCTGGACGATGGAGCCTAGCTCGGTTTTTCTTAATTTAAAATTTAAATTAAAATAAACTGTTAGGTTTGCCTCACAAAATTAGCATTTTTCAATAAAAAAAATATATTAAAAAAAGATATCTCTTTTGCTGTTACTCTGGATTTTGCTGGGTTAGACGAATTTTTGAAGCAGCCGATTTCCATCTTAGCTATTTTTGTTTTGACAGCGGTTGCGAAATTTATCTTTATATTCTAGCTATATTTTTTTATTGCCTGAGTTTAAAAAAGTTTTCTATGAATAAAATCTAGCTAGATCAATTTATCGTCCCCAAAACCTCCTACACACTAAGTTTCACGGAAATAACTGACACCGTTTCCGAGATCCGGAATATATAACAATATAAAAATATACAAGAATTGCTCGTTTAAAGGTATTAGATAGATCAGATAGATATATAGATAGATTTACCGTAAAATTCCGAACGGATTATAAAATTTTTGGCGTTTAAAAACTTACCAAGCGTAGAAAAGTCATCGTCTTTAAAGGCTAAAGAAAAGCCGAAATTTGATCCCGGAGCTGGATCCGTCGGTGTCACCAAAAGTCTTGACGATTCATGATAAAAAGTACACAAAGCAATATGACACGTATGAACAAATAACAATATATGCAATATTATTTTATCTGAAAAATAAAGAATTCCTGTATTATATAAGGCAACGTCTCTACTACCGTTCGTCGGTTAGTGCATATGTTCGGACATAAATTGGTTGGGAGTAGTCCGAATTATATTTGACATTATGTCCGAATTATGTATACGTTTGTAGGTGGTAGAGCCCCACTGAAGCTATTTTTGGTTTCAGCATGAATGAGTCGGCTCCTCCGAGGTAGTACCACCCCTCTCACAGATAACCGACGTGAAATAACAGGCTTGCTTTGTTGTGTTTCGTTCGGTCAGTGAGAGAGCCGGAGGCCCACGTCCCTTCCTCTTTCCTTCTTTCCCTTTCCTTCCCCTCCCTCTTCTCTCATATACAGGCTGGCAACGCACTTGCGACGTCCCTGATGTCGCTAGTGTCTATGGACGGTGGTGATCAGTTCGTTTACCTCCTTTGATATAAAAAAAAACGTAGGTGGTAGAGCCACACTGAAGCTATTACTGGTTTCAGCATGAATGGGTCGGCTCGCTCGGGGTAGTACCACCCTCTCACAAAAAATCGACCTAAAGTAACAGTGCTTGCTTATCTCCCTTTCTTCCTCTCCACCCTTCCCCCTACCCCCAAACTCAGGTTGCCAACGTACTTGCAACTCCCCTGATGTTGCTAGTGTCCATGGATGGTGGTGATAACTTAACATCAGGTGACCCACCTGTTCGTTTGCCTCGTATGATATAAAAAAAACCTTAAACTTAGACTCCGAATTAAGTAAAAGTGAAATAGGACGATGTTTTATTAAAAAAATATATTTTATTTATTTAAAGAAATGTATTATTTCAGTTTGTCATGTTATTTCCAAAAGAGTAAGTCGTTTTTTTCTGTGACATTGCAACCTAATTCAGTTTTTTTTTTTATGCTAATTATCGTAGAGCATTATGCTGTTACTTGGTTTGCACTGAAATTATTATATATCATATTTTATATAAAAGTGAATTAACTACGAACTCTCTTACAAAATGCTTATTTAAATATTTTTATGTTACAAAAGATAATATTTTCTACAACGACAAAATAGCAAGTAATCCCTGCTTCTAAAGTTAACTTAAAGCATAGTGTTTATTTTTTAAAATTTAAGATTTAAACGTGAAAATATAGATAAACTTTAAACATATTTTCCCACCCTTTTTTTTAACTTACTCCTTTTTTCATTAAAGCTGCGAAATTTTAAATGAAACACGACTTGCAAAATTATATAAACTAGCGTGAGTAGTGCATATTTTTATTAATTTAATGTACTTCTAATGCATTTTATATAATATAAACATCTTTCTGCACTTCTCCGCCATATAAACTTTAACTACGGCAAATTTCAAGTTTACCCGTTCACGGAAAATCGGTTAAAAAGGGGTACAAAAATTTTGCTTCACGTATTAATATATAGATAAATTTCATGTCTAATTATGGTTAAGTTAGTTAATTCATGGTTCACTTTAATCACATCATTTAGAGTATAAATATTTCGTACAAAGAAGTCCGGCGGTAAATATATAAAATAAGCAACGTGACGTTTAGTAAGTTATATTTAAAAAAGAAAAAAAAAAAAAGAACTCTATAGTTCAAACTAGCGGAATCGCGAACAATGTATCACAATTGGATTCATACAATTGGATTGCTTCCACATTTTATTTGGACATATTTAATAAATAAACAGTATAAATTTGAATAATCGGCAGCATGAAATAAACCAAAAAGATTTGCATCAATTGATCAATGGCTTTTGAATTTGATTACACAAAAAAACAAGTTCTACAAAATTTGTTCGCATTTTTTTGTTTTTACATACTAACAAAGATATAAAATCAAAATAAGATAAATATTACTTACTGTTCATATTTCTGATTCTATATATCACATTAAATATATTTTATTCGACCTGTCACTAACAGTGCACATGTGTATAAAACGTCTAGAACAAGGAAACGATTTACAAAAATCATTTATTGCGTAAACAGGTAAATCGACTGCTAATACATTTTCTAACATTGATTAAGGGACGTGTGGATTTATTCACACGGGGAATTTTCAATCTTATTCATTTCAATATTAAACAGAGATTTCCGTTATGTTGTTTAGGATTAATTAAATTTAGTCATAGTTCCTATAAATAAATACTAATGAAGAGGTAAAATTATTTAAATTTTGTTTCTCTTTTGTGTAAACTTACCCTTGGAATTCAATTAATAAAGGCAAAAATACGTGTATGATGTGAAATTAGTTACATATAACCTATTAAAATGTAATAAGTAGTAGAAATGCCTGCGACTCCGGTCGCGTGTAGGTACTTAAAAATCGCCTATACTTATTATTTATTATTATTATTTATTTATTTTAGGGCCCTCAACATACACTAGTAAATATATAAAAAGTAGGACTATTATGATTCATTATAAATTTAGTCATATTTATAGACAACCACGACATACTCCAACACTTAATTAAATATTCATAACGTAAATATTAAACTATTTTACATATTTAAAGATTTAACATAATAATACAAAAACAAAGAAATTGAAACAGAAAAAATATTAAAATACTGAAATTAAATGACACTCTTAAATCATACTTTAAAACATTAGGAATATAACAAAGTAACAGAAAGAGAGAGGGTGGTAAAAATAAAAAGAAATACTGAACCAATTAAAGCTGTATTTTGTGAATAGACTGATATGCCTCTATCGCTGTTTTAAAATGATTTCATTTAGTAGAGAAAATGTCGCTTGTCGCACTTTATGGAATGAGTTATATGTATGACTTAGATATTCCGTTGACTGGAGAGTAAAAGCCTAAATTAGTACGTGAATGAGAAATGTGAAATAGGACATATTGATTAGATCTTGGAAGCTTAACAGGAATATTAAATTTGAAGTGATTGGTAAATTGTGGACAATCAATTTTGTCATGAAAAATATCATTTAAAAACATAAGTTCTAATATTACTCTTCTATTATTTAAGGAGGATAGTTTGAAGTAATTAAGTCGGTCATTATATTTTGTAATCTTATTGACTACATTGCTATTGTAACAAAGATGCCATAAAAATCTTTTCTGTACTCGTTCTATGTTTTTTATATAAATGTCATAGTGTGGATTCCAGATTAGACTGCAATATTCTAAATTAGGTCTTTCTAATGATTTATATCGATGTATTTTAGTGCTGCAATTCTTAAAATTCTTACAATTCCTCAAAATAAAACCTAAAATTTTAAAAGATTTTTTAATGATATTATTTATGCGTTTATCAAATTTCAGTTTCTTATGAAAGACTATACCTAGATCTGCTATATAATCAACATCATGCAAAATATTTTCTTCTATCCTACAAACACATTGAAAGTTGGAGTTATCTCTAGTAAATCTTATATAATAACATATATTAATATTAAGATCCATTTCATACCTATAGCACCATTGTACTACACGGTTCAAGTCTTCTTGAAGTAAAATCGTATCTTCTAGCGTACAAATTGATTTAGCTACTTTAAGATCATCAGCATAAAGATAGAAATCAGAGTATTTAAAACAAAATGTAATATAATTTATAAATATATTAAATAGAATTGGACCCAGGTGAGAACCCTGAGGGACTCTTGAATAGATGGGGAATAGAGAAGATGAAAATCCATGTGCTACCACCATGGATTTACGGCCTTTTAAATATGATTCAAACCAAGTCAGTAAATTTCCAGTAATACCAATAGAAGACAATTTTAATAACAGTATTTCATGATCCACCGAATCGAATGCTTAGGAGAAATCTGTGTATATAACATCCACAGGGATGCGGTTATTTACAGAGTTAACCAGACCGTGATGATAAAGAAACAGATTCGTCAACATAGATCTAGATTTCATAAATCCATGCTGATTCTCTGTAATAATTGATTTGATATGCCAGAAAATAATGGGATATAAAAGAGATTCGAACAGTTTACTAAAGACTGGTAATATTGATATTGATCTATAATTATCTATATAGTTTGCTTTTCCAGTCTTGGCACAATCTTGGCACGATTCCAAATTGTTGGAAATATACCCAAATGCAAGGACTTATTGAATATAATACTTAATGGATAACATAAGGGCTCAGCACATTTTTTTGCGAATACAGATGGAATTTCATCAGATCCAGCACCTTTAGAGGAATCTAGGTTTTCAAGAGCTTTGTAAACTTCATCCTTATTTATTGTAAATGAACTTAAACATTTTGAATTGTGGAAAGTGATAAGATTATTTGGTGTATTATTACAACCAGGTTTTAAATAAACCGATGAAAAATGTTGAGCGAATAATGAACATATTTCGGAGCCATTTGATGCTACATTATTATTAAGATACATGGGATTAGGATACGAGCTAGAGTTTTTATGATTATTTTAAATAAAAGACCAGAACAATTTTGGATTGCGCTTGAGAGATATTTCAAGTAATTCAATATAATTTTTGTAACAAATCTTAGTATATTTTTCACATCTTTCTTTTAACACATCCTAACTGATGGGATCTAAGGGGTTTTGGTGTTTTTTTATTTTAATTCTATATTTATTTTTTTCCCTCAACATTCTTTTTAAAGTGTTTGTGTACCAACTAGGATATTTATTATCTTTTGGAATTCTTTTAGGGACAAAATCGTAAATAACTTTACGGATAATCTTATAAAATGTAGTCACCATGGAATCCAAATTATCATGACCTAATTTTTTTTTTATGTGAAACGTCTATAGGTGCGGGTAAACCTGATTATTGGCGTGGCGAGTGTGAAAGACGTGGCGACGCGGTAACACGCGCAAGCAACTGTGCACAATCTCTCTTGCCGCACTGAACTCGCATACCTATAGTGTAATTTGAAATTCGTTCTATTCGAACAATTTCGATGTTTCACATCTGCCAGGCGTTGTTCCTTGACGGCTCACTTTTTTTAAATATTAAATGATATGTTATAATTGTAAAATATATCGTGTAACGATTTACAGAATATTTGTTACCAAAAATATATAATCCAATTATATGCCGTTATAGACTAATATATTTAATACCCGCAGCCACCTCTAACTTTGTTTACGCTTATATATCTATAACTGATGACGTATAAATTGGAGCATCTAAGTTATTCTTAAGTGGTTTATCGATATTAGTGCAAAATTTCTTAAAAATCCATTCAATAATTTTTACATTACAATATTTCAGACGGCAGTATTCTGGTGTAGTTCTAAGGTCATAAATACGTAAGAGTATTGTTTAAGGAAAACGTATGAATTGTGGTAACGCGTAGTATACGTGACATTCGTAACGGGACGGGAATACGGTGTTGCAATAAACTGTTCACCAATTCCCTGTCAGGTTAAACATTTTTCTTCCTTTGTTATGTTTTATAGATTTTATCATTTGACCAGAATCATATGATCTTAAATGTCGATACGGTCTAAGATAGAAGAAATGCCAAACCTAGAGGAAACTGGGTCTCAAATACAGCGGAATACACCTATTAGTGCTTGATGACATATCTTCAACTTGAGAATTGATAGCCTAGGTACTAGGTGCACATAAACCTTACGAAAAGGATCCCGAAATAACAGTGATATTCGTGTCAAAATCCATTGCGTACTTCAAAAGAACTAAGTGCAAACAGGGACAGTTGCGGGCAGTAATAGTATGCGTCAATACCAATATTTATAAACTACGATCTCACATTTATGTTATACTAGTCAATTATCCTTATTTGTTAGCCTCTTTTAGTAGACACGCTGAATTTGTAAGGCTCTTTTAGTAGTGGTTGAGCCACGCTGAAGTTATTATTGGTTTTAGCATGAATGGTTCGGCTCGCCCGTCGTACTACCACTCGACCCACAAAAACACCGACGTGAAGTAAGTGTTTGAATTGTTGCGTTTTATTCGGTAAGTGAGAGCGTCGGTGGTTCATATCCCCCCCTTTTCCCTATCCCCTTCCTTCCCATTCCCCAAATACAAGCTGGCAACGCACTTACAACTCCCATGGTGTTACTAGTGTCTATGGATGGCGGTGATCACTTAACATCAGGTGACCCACCTCTTCGTTTGCCTACTATGATATAAAAAATGTATTTTCGAAAATCCTGTCTTAGTACTCACCCCTGTTATATAAGGTACTTATGAGCAAAATGTCATTGTTTTAGACCCAAACCGGCTTAAACCCCAAATTGTCTTATTTATGAAGTGAAAACTTGTTTAGACGTATTGAGCAGTATTTTTTGACAGGAGATAATGTTTTGATTTCGCGTCATGATATGTTAGTAAAGCGTGACCTAGCGTATTGACTAGCGGCCTGTGTACGTCTAAAATTCATATCAACCCATCATGTTTGATTAATGAACTGTATAAAAATATAGTATATCTAGGCGACCGAGCCTAGCTCGGTTCTTTGAAAAACATTTTAAATTAAAATAAACTGTTAGGTTTACCACACAAAATTAGCATTTTTTGTTATACAAAAAATACTAAAAAAAGATAATCTCTTTTGCTGTCCTTCGGATTCGAACAGGGGTTACACGGACTTTCAAAGCAGCCGATTTCTATCTGAGCTTATGTTTTGATAGCGTTTGGCGGCGAAATTTACCTTTATATTCTAGCTATATTTTTCATTGCCTGAAAACTCAGTTAAAAAGTTTTCTATGAATGAAATCTAGCTAGATCGATTTATCGTCCCCGAAACTACCTACGTACTAAGTTTCACGGAAATAGATGACGGCGTTTCCGAGATCCTAAATATATAACAATATAAAAATATACAAGAATTGCTCGATTAAAGGTATTAGATAGATAGATTAGATAGATATATTTAGAGCGCTAATAGCTATGAAAACCATACTAATATTAATAGATTCCATATATAAATTATAAAATATAAATTATTCATACTATAATTTGTATAAAAAGTTTAAAAAAAAAATTAATATTATTGTTATGACTTTTCACTTCTGTCGATATTAGATATATAACTGCCTCGACGTTTTTTTATACATGGCTAAATGCCACCTATTATTTCAAAAAAAAATTAACACTAATTGAGTGATGTCATCGGTTGTACCTCGTATATTAAACATTGTTTGTATAGCGTATTCAGATGTATATATTTAAACATGTACGCTACAATTAACGTCCGATAGCGTTGAGGAAAACAGAAATTCCAGATTTCTGTTAATTTATATATATTTAGTACCATTTGCTGACTGAAATCGATACGTTACAACAAAGTTATTGTGGTTCGTGACTGTGGAATCATGATTAATTGTAAGTAATAATAAACTGTATATATACCATTTTCTGCCAAAGATTATAACTACGCTAATGACCAAATTTTATCAGGATTACAGCAAATAAACCTATATAGCTTTAATAAGTTGTTCTGATAAAGTGAACCTGTTTTACCAACTATATCTGTTTGTAAAATTAATATACTCTTAAGCTAACAAATTTACTCATTTAACTTATTAGTGTAATTGG
>JACEII010000003.1:4600200-4612745 GCA_014332785.1 Antheraea mylitta
ATCATTATGCATTTTCATAACGACTAAGTATTAATTTAAAATTGGTACAGATGTAAATAAAAATTGGTAAATGGATTATACAGAGCTTAAGTGTAATAAAAAAGCATAATTTAATAGAGGAAGGAAAAACCGTAATAAATTACTTACAGAAAAACACGTAAAATATTTTAACTTTGTAGGTGATTGATATCATTTGGTTTTACTTAATAATAGAATAAGCATTCAATATAATTACTCAATTATTTAATAAAATTTCAGGCTAATATTTTTGGCATTCAGTTTGACTATTTTGTGTAAGAATTCCATACAAATTAATGTAGCTGAAGCTGTAACTGGTGTCCCTCTCACAGAAAACCTATGTGAAGTAACAGTACACGCATTATAGCGTTTCGTTCGGTCAGTAAGAGCACCTCTCTCTCTTCCTTTCATCTCTCCCTGTGATCACTTAACATCAGGTGACTCACCTGTTCGTTTGCATCCTATGATATATGCACATATATATAAAACAGCATCGCAATATGTGTGAGATTAAAATGCTGATCGCTTTGTCGAATAATATGTTCATAATATAATCAAGGAGCATTGAAATATTGCAATGTAGGTATTTTCTGTCACTGGTTAACTGATAACTACGTCATCGGCTTGCATTTATTGGGATGGCGGCCTATTCGTGTATCTCTTACAGTATGTATTGTTGCTATATGTGAAAATTACCAAACAAATTAGATAGAAATTAAAGGATGTTAATTTGTAATCTATACTAATATTATAAAGTTGGAGAGTTTGTTTCTTTGGTTGAACACGCTAATTTGAGGAATTACTAGGAATAATTAGGAAGTACGATTTGAAAAATTCTTCCAATTTTAGCTAGCTTATTTATGGGAAGGATTCTATCATATATAGGAAGGTTATATATCATCACGCTAAAATCAACAGGAGCGGAGCAACAATGAATAATGTTTTAAAATCGTTTTTTTTTTTTATTTTGAGAGCTTTCCCTGCCTGTTAGCCATAGCCCAAACTATAAGCTTTTGTAGGTGGTAGAGTCACGCTGAAACTATTACTGGCTTTAGTATAAATGGGTCGGCTCGTCCGGGTTAGTACCAGTGAAAAAAAAAAAAGAGTCCGACCCGTGCCGCCGCACGTGTTAGACGTATGTCCGTTGCTCGCTCGAAAAGTGACCGTTATTTTTAACCGGTATTTTTTGTTCGAAGTTTTTGCCGCGAGTGTTTGCGATCTTCGACTGCGTGCTGCGTGCTTCGTGCATTGTTTCGCGTAGTCTTTTTCGAGCTCGTCGCGATTCTGTCCGGTTTTTGAAGAACGGAATGTCAATCGTAGGCGCTCCATTTTGAGCGTGTCAAATTGCACTTTTCAGTGCAAACCCGGTCTGCAAGTCCAGTCGTCTGGCCAACCGCCGGAAACCTCCCGGTGCCAACGCAAGGTGGTTGGAGCGCCTTACCCGCTCGCCGTAGGCCCCGCGGCCTACTGCACTGGTAGACGGGCCTGGGTAGCTAGGCCTTGGCGAGGTCGCCTAGTCTAGTCCAGGTGTCTCCCTCCCACCCTACCTTTCCCCTTATTCCATCCCCGGGTGTCTGTTTGGGCGTAGCCCGGTTTACCGGTCTGCGTCCTCGGCCTCGGGCTTGATAGGGCCTCCCCCTAGGCAAGCTAGGACCCCCCTGTGTGGCATTGCACATTCGCCCACAGTTTCTCTTGGCCCGGGCTCGGGATAGCCCGTTAGTTTACTCGTTGGCGTGCCCCCCTGCCCTTAAGGCAGGGAGGTTGTTCTCGCGGCCCCTCCCTCTCGGTCCACCGCGATGGACCCGCAAGTTGAAAATAGGCTTCGTCTCAGCCTCCGTGCGCGCGGGTGGGACGAAAAAACTATAGACGATCTGGTTAATAGTACGCTCCGGCCCTCCGAGGGCTCTTATGTTAATAGTGCAATACCGACCGCGAATTCATTCGATTCTCTCTCGCCGCAATCGCCTCTCGATGCGCGCGAAAAAGGCCTACTCGAGGCACCGATAGAGAGCTCCAGCTCGGAGTCAGGCTCCGAGATGGACTTAGACGAAAATACGTCCGACTCAAACGCGTCCGCGACCTCGTCCGCGATTCCCGCGCCTTCAGCGCAAACAGACAAGGACGGGTATACGACCGTCACTCGCAACAAGCGTCGCCCGGCAAGCCCGACGGATTCCGGTCCCGTAGAAACAAAAAAAGTAGCCAATATCGACGGCGCGCGCGTACCGTCGACCGACTCTATACCGCCGCGAAAACAGGCCGGCAACAACAACAATAGTTCTGTCTCGCTCACTCCGTCCGCAGGTAGGAAGCCGCGCTCGCCGCCGCCTGTTACGATACAGGATAAGTCTAAATGGACCGCGATCTCGAACAGTCTTAAGACTCGCAACATCAACTACACGAACGCCCTTGGTACGCCGGCGGGCATTCGTGTCAAATGTACTACGTCGGACGACCACCGCGCGTTGATTCGATTTTTAACCGAAATGAAACTCGCGTACTTTACTTACGCGTTAGAAGAGGAGCGCCTCCTGCGTGTCGTGCTTCGCCGCGTCCCGGCCGAAATCTCGGTCGAGGAAGTCACTCTCTCCCTTAAGGAGAATAAATACCCAGTGCGTGAGGTACATCGTATGTACCACCCACGCAACCGCAAACCATATAATATGGTTCTCGCCATCCTCGACCGGTCGCAGGAGGGCAAGGCCATTTTCTCTCTTACGTCTGTGTGTGGCCTCAACGGGATCACCGTTGAGCCTCCACGCAAGACCCACATTCCTTCGCAGTGTCATAACTGCCAAAGTTATGGCCACTCCGCGAAGAATTGTCATCTTCGCCCCAGGTGCGTCAAGTGCCTGGGAGACCACGCCACGAAGGAGTGCGAGCGCGCTCCTGGCACTCCCGACCCTCCCAGTTGTGTGCTCTGCGATAACGCGGGTCACCCCGCGAACTATCGCGGATGTCCCCGCGCGCCGCGCACACAACGCCCTCGTCAGGCGAGGCAGGCGCCCAGGGCGTCTGCACCCGCCGCCCGCCGTCCGCCTCCACCTCTCATGTCCGTGGAGGCCTTCCCGGGCCTGCCGGGCGCTTCCCGCGCCCCGGTAGCACCCGCACCTACACCGCGTTCGCCACCCTCTGTGCCGCGCGCGGCCCAACCCGGGCGGGCCCCTATGGCCCCCTGGGCTCCCAGACCTCAGCCTCAGGCCTCTTCAAGGCCTCTGGCGCCGCCACCTAAGGCGACCCAGGCTCCTTCATCATCTTCTACTCTCGAGGAGAAGTTTGATTGGATGGAGCAACTTCTTATAGAGCACGACATGCAGGAGGTGCTCGCCTTTTACGCCCTGGTAGAAGAGAACCCCCGCGGGGTACAACTCATTAATGCTCTAGCGCGCTTTCCGGCTATCGGAGCCACCATACAGCGCCTCGTCCGTTCACAATCGCCCAAATACTAATTATTTTTAAATTCACGGGAATGAATAAAGTTAAACCTCGCGGTCTTTGCCTCTCGTTTTTTAACGCGAGATCCCTTCGGATACAGCGCCATCTAGTAGCTGACTTTTTACGCGACAGACAGATTGACGTTTTCCTCATCCAGGAAACGATGTTAAAACCGAGTATGCGAAATCCGAGAATCGCGAACTACTGTATCGTTAGAAATGACCGTGTCGCCCGCGGGGGCGGCACGTTAATTTACTTTAGGCGTTCGCTTTATTGCATGCCGTTAGATCCGCCCGCGCTCACTCATATGGAAGCGTCAGTATGCCGCGTCGCGATGACGGGCCACTCTGATATTATTCTTGTCTCCGCGTACCAACCGCCGAATAAAGCATTGCTCGAATCCGATCTGCAGGCGCTATTTAATTTAGGTAATTCGGTTATTATAGCGGGGGACCTCAACTGCGGGAACGTCATCTGGAATAGTCCGCGTACCTCTCGCAACGGGAGGATACTCGACGAACTAGGTGGGGCTCTCGCATTTGACGTCATAGCCCCTCCGGAACCCACACACTATCAAGATAACTGCCGACCGTCAGTTTTAGACGTAGCTTTATTAAAAAATGTCGCGCTTCCTGTACGACTCATATCAGTCATACACGAACTCGACTCGGACCATCGCCCGGTTTTATTACAGTTAGGACACAACTCTGACTTTAGTCCGACGCCGATCAGAGTGGCCGATTACGCGAAACTTAGAGAGTATTTTAAAAATAGTCCGTCGCCTAACAGTTTAGACAGTATTCCGGACGTGTTAGTGTCCTAAGCCGACGCGGATTCGGCCATCGATTCCCTGGTCGATTATCTCCAGACCGCCGTCAGGGAGACCTCGAAAGAGGTACAAGCGGCGAACGAACGCCGTTTTATACTCCCTGACGACGCGAGAGCATTGATCACGGAAAAGAACGCCGCGACTCGTGCTCACGACGCTTACCCGACCGCTGAGAACCGCGAACGCTTACGTGTCTTACGTAAAGCAGTCAAATCTCGTATCTCTGAGATCCGGGGTGACAGGTGGGACAGGTTTCTGGAGGATCTCCAGCCGTCTCACCTGGCATTCTGGGCTCTCACGCGAAAGTTCAAGTCCGATACGGTCATCCCAATGCCCCCTCTAGATAGAGGCCCCGGTTTGCCTCCCGCGTTCGATAACTCTGACAAAGCAGAATGTCTCGCCGCGAGCTTAGAGAAACAGTGTTCGCCAAACACTGATAATACTGACCCTTCCATCATAGAGTCCATCGATACAGCCGTAGAGCATGCACTCGCGTCTCCGCCGGCGGATACCTTAACCCCGATAACGTTCGACGAAGTCTCGGCTGCCATCAAGCGTCTCAAGCCTAGGAAGTCCCCAGGTCCCGATGGGATCAGGAACGAGGTTCTGAAGCTCCTACCTGATCGCATCATAGCTCTATTGGTCTGCATCTTCAATGCGGCCATGTCCCAGGGCCATTTTCCAGCCGTCTGGAAGAGGGCCGTAGTGATAGGGATTCACAAGCCCGGCAAGAAAGCTACGCTTCCCGATAGTTATCGTCCGATTAGTTTGCTTGATACACTAGGGAAACTTTACGAGCGGCTCCTTCTGAACCGTCTCCAGGTCAAGATTAACGTTCAAAATTTAATTCCACCCGAGCAGTTTGGTTTTCGCGCCAAACACTCTTGTCCGGATCAAGTGCTCCGCCTCACGGAGTACATATTCGCTAATTTCAATAAAGATCCGCATCCGGCGCCGGATCCGCCCGTGGGAAACACTAATCCGAAACGTACAATAGCTGTCTTTTTCGATGTCGCGAAGGCCTTCGATAAGGTCTGGCACAAAGGGCTTATATTCAAGCTAAATCAAGCCGGCATACCCGATAGGTTAGTTCATATCCTCCGCGATTATCTAGCCGATAGAACCTTCCGTTTTAGAGTAGACGGCGAACTCTCATCGCCCCGTCCGATACGCTCAGGAGTGCCGCAAGGTTCTATTCTCGCGCCCACCCTCTTCAACCTGTTCATCAGCGACCTACCTAAGCTCCCGGGAGTCGAGGTAGGTTGTTATGCTGATGACACAGTCATCTACGCCTCTGGCTGGCAGCCGAAAATTCTCAGGAATCGCATCGAAAAAGCCGTTAGCACACTCGGTGATTGGTTTCTTCGATGGCGAATAGGAATTAACCCTGATAAGAGTGCCGCGATACTCTTCGACCCTAGATATCGCGATAATAAGTTAAAGCCCATAAGGCTATACGATTCCGAGATACCTTGGACCACCGAGGTCAAGTATCTCGGCGTCACCTTAGATAATCATTTAACATTCGAGCCACACATTAAGAGAGTGCGAGACAAAGCCGCTATGGTCTTGGGTCGCCTCCATTATTTACTCTGCCAGAAGAGCAAACTGTCCCTCAGACATAAGCTCACAATATATAAAGTTTGTATTCGTCCGGTAATGACGTATAGTTGTTCGGTTTTCGCCCACGCGAATAATCTCGATAATCTTCAGAAACTGCAGACCCGGGTTCTGCGTAAAATCACCGGTGCTCCTTGGTACGTCCGGAAGGCGGATCTCCACAGGGACCTGGAGATGCCGTCCATCTGGGCGTATATTAAATCACTCACTACTAGCCATTTAGAGCGAGCCGCGATTCATCCCAGTCCGTTAATGGTATCCGCCACTACTTACGAACCCGTGCCCAACGCTGGGCGTTATAAAAGACGTCCGCGACACATTTTTACCGACCCTCCCGACGATATCACGTCAGCGAACGATCAGTACCAGCCTGTCCCACGTAACATAGCGTGCTCACGCCCACGCCCGCGTAACCACAGATCGCGCCGCCGCGGTTTGGGGGTTAACTTCGCTCCCGCACACTCGATTAGGCCTCCCACGGCAGCGGCTCAAGCCTAGGTTCGATCCCTCGGCAGGGAGCCCTTGAGTACGTTGCTTGCGCGATACGGTGACACACCCATACATCACTGCTACAACACTACACGATCACCTCCACACACGTGCACGCCTACACGCTACACATCTTTGTGGAAGGGTTATTTTGTGAAAGATTTTTTCCCTTATCGAACTGAAAAACTCTCCTAATTTTCCGATAAAAATATATATGGAGGAGTTGTTGAAGCGGATATGCTGGTACTCATATACGTTTCAACAACTCAAACATATATGAATAGTTAGCTAGGTTAGCTAAGTTAGGTCGCGATTTTTGCATGCAACGGGTAACGGCCAAGCCGAGGTGTGCCGTGCACCCTTGAGCTAGTTACCATTATAAAATCGGCTGAGTGCCTTAAGCGCTCGCCTTAGTAGTCCGGTGAAGCTGTTAAGACCTTGCTAGGTCAATAGCGTAGTCAGTTCGAGAAAAAAAAAAAAAAAAAAAAAAAAGGTTAGTACCAACCTCTTACAGAAAACCGACGTGAATTAACAGTGCCTGCATTGTTGCACTTCGTTCGGCCATTAAGAGCGTTGAAGCCCATCTCTCCTCTTCCGTTCCTCCCCCCTTTCCCTCAACACAGGCTGACAACGCATTTGTGACTTTCCTAATGTAGCAAGTGTCTATGGACGGTGGTGATGACTTAACATCGGGGTTACCCACCTGTTTTTTTGCCTCTTTTGATATAAAAAAAATAACACGCGTACGAAGTCCCGGGAACAGCTAGTGTAATAAAGTGTAACATAAAGGCTATCTTTTAATTTACCATATATATCGCTTCTAGTACTTTTATGATCTTAACTTCGGGACTGAATAAAATAATATAATTTCTCTATGTGGATTTTATTATGTCGATTCTTTAAAAATTCAGATGACAGTTTTTAATAAAAAAATGTCTTCTTATGTTTTTAGCTCAATTCCTAATTTAATTCAATATAGAGATTTAGATTATCGATATTTGTATATTTTCTTCGTATAAAGAAAATGCGTTATATCGTCTATTAGTTTTTTTTTTTGCGTTAGTTATAATGAGATAAATATCATGTTAACTACATTTGTGTAATGTGTACCATTATTTATGTGATATTGGGATAATTTTATCAAACCAACTCTCTAATTTTGATATGAATGTGCGATCAATTGTGTATGTTTTTTGTTATATAGCGTTACCTGTTCGGTTTTTGGTTATAGATGGCCTAGAGTGTTTCTGTTGTCGAGACAGAGCAATGAAATGCAATATAAAGTAGTTTTTTTAATGGCATAGATACATATATTCTTTTTCATACCTAACAGCCCTCTACATTTTTTTAATGTACATAAATATTTGAATAAATGAATGACGTAACGGTTTTATTTAGCATAGATTAAAACAATCAAAGAAGGGAAAACCAAGCCAATGACGAATCGTTGACAACGCCCAAGGATAATAACAAAGAATAAATATCTAATTCTGAAATATATTTATATGTAAAAATAGGAAGGTGACATGATACATGGGTACGATGCGATTATTGTATATGATGTACTTTAGAATGTACAGTAATCGGGTGGGTCACGAGCAACAAGATTTACCGGCAAAGGCCGAACTGTAAATACCTGTCAGCGAAATATCAAACCGCGCTATTTAGTCGGTTCTCTAAGTAATAGTATTTACATAGCATATTTAATGTGCTTTTTTAATAGTCTAACCTAGCTGCATTTAGTATCAATTTTATAAAAATAGACTCAAGTTAAATTACTGGCCACTTCTAACTCTATATATACTTATATATTCATATATTCAGACTTTCCCTATTATTGTTCACACTGATCAATACTAATCCTAACAAATATTAAACGCAACGTTTATGTGTTTGTTACGCTTTCATGGCTCAAGCTTTGGGCTGTTCAGAACCATAAGGTTTTATGCAACGAATGTTTTTATGAGACATTATTCAATAGACCTTTGGCACCATCATTTTAAAAATACCTTATTTATTGTAAAATTTGAATAATCTTGAGCATAATTAATTGTGCAATGTAAAATTATAATTAAAAAAAAAAGACTTAATATATGAAAACATAACCTGACATTTTAACATTTGGGTTTCTTTTTTATTTTATTGTAGCACGGCAAAGTGACTGCACTATGCCTGATGGTAAGCACATACAATCCAAAAATAATAGCGACCACCGATTGACACACTGTCCATCGCCGGTCGCCACTATCATGCCGGCCTGTAATAAGCTGGATATGCACAGGCTGATCCCGAAACGCGACCCGTAGAAGCGAATCACTATTACGGGCTTTTTCGCCATATACATGGTGGTTGCGATCCAGTCGGGTTGTAAAACCCTACCACCCCGCTTGCGCCATTGCCTCGTTCGTTATTCAGCAGGGTGCACCACGTGCAGGTGAGGTTGGCTTGGATGTCTCAAGTCTTATGATGTTATTCAACACCCCTTACACCCCTTAAACAGTCGAGGGGCTAATTGCTCAACGGATTATCATCAACACAGTCAAAAAAAGAGTACTGTTCCTAAGGATTATGTCAAAACTTCCTTACACAGTAGTCCGGTAAAGCTGTAAAGACCTGGCTAGGTCAATAGTGTAATCAGATTGAGAAAAAAATCATTATACAACAAAAACTGATATTATTACAAAAAGTTATGAAACCTGTGAAAGGATGGAAAGATGTTTCCTTCTCTTTCACACAAAAACTACTAAACGGGTTTTGATTAAACTTTATAATAAGCTTAAACATCAAAACATCACATAGGCTTTAATTGTTAGATATATTGTTTAAATTTGCTAAAATATGACGATAAGTATCAAATAACTAAACTATCTAACTAACTATCTCACTATGTATTTTTTATATCAGCGGATCAAATGAATAGGCGGGTCAGCGTTAAGTGATCACCGCCGTCCATAGACACCAGCAACACAAGGGGAGTGGCAAATACGTTGCCAACCTGTGTTTGGGGAGGGGGGGGGAGAATTGTGAAAGGGAGAAGAGGAGAGGGGAGGGGAGGTGAGCCTCTGGCGCTCTCACTAACCAAACGAAACGCAACAATGCAAGCACTAACTTCACGTCGGTTTTCTGTGAGAGGCTGGTAGTATCCCAGGTGAGCCGACCCATTCATGCTGAAACCAATAAATAATAGCTTCAGCGTAGCTCTACCACCTACAAAAAAATAGGCTTATAAGATAATATAACTTACCCAAACTGTTTTAATTTCGGACTCGTCGGCCCCGTGTTTCAAAATGATTCCTATTTCGGTACATGTGACCGTTTGAAATAAGTGCTATCATGGAAACAAATTATAAATGTAATGAATATTAATTTTTAGTTTTTAACAAATTGCTTCTTGTTTAATTTCAGTATTACGTATCTACCTAGTTACTCAGGCTGCATGGATCTCGGGCTCTTGGGCCATGTATTACAATTTATCTATGCAAACAATCGAAACTTCAGAAGTGTTTCGAAATGATTCCTATTTCGGTTACAGTATGGCATATAGACAGGTGAACAAAAGGTATTTATTTTCGTACTATATAACTACTATTATGTTTATCTACTGAAACTTTACTATACATGCTTGAAATTTCTAATAACTTCTAGTAAAAGCGAAGGTATCAAAAATAGCTCAAACCAAACCAAAAATACTTTATTCAGTTAAGACCCTAATAAAACTACCACCGGTTCGGAAAACAATCCAGTCATCGGAAAGAACCGACAAGAAATGAGATCGGGTGCATCTTTTTAATATATAAGTATATTTCCAATACATCATATAATCGCTTTTAGTGGACTTAGGTCCGTTCCCCCGGCGTGGAGCCCTTGAGTGCGCTGCTCGCACGATACAGTGACACAAAATCTTACATCACTGCGACAACATTTCGCATTTCGATCATCGATTCGCTTATGGGCGTTGCGTTTCGGGATCAGCCTGTGCATATCCAGCTTTTTGCAGGCCGGCATGATGGTGGCGACCAGCGATGGATAGTTTGTCATTCGGTGGTCGCTATTGTTTTTGGATTGTACTGTACTTACTATCAAGCATAATGCAGTCATTTTGTCATGAAACAATAAAAAAAACCACATTACACATATCACCTCTACACACGTGCACGCATACACGTTTACACATGAAAGTGGAAGGGTATTGTTTCTTTCCCTTATCGAAATGAAATAGTTTGAAAGAACTTGCTAGGTCAATAGCGTAGTCAGTTCGAGAAAAAAAAGCTTTTAGTTGATGCACAGAGAAGAGTCAATTCCAGACATTACCATCGTTCACATATTGAATCACTTTATAATATCCCTTTGGCACCAAAACCCGCTTGACGTGTCGCTTAAACCTCCATTCCGGTAAATTGGTGAAATGCCTTGGGACTTCATATTAAAACCTAACACTATTACCTAAAAAATTATTACTTGTATTACTAAGTCTGAAACATGGGACGACCAGTTTATTACAGTCTCTAGTATTTAAATCATGCCGGTCTTTTACAAAATACAATTTTTCAAAGTTTTTACGGACATATATTGAATTATCAAGAATGTATTGGAAGGGTAGAGTTAAGATATCGAATTCCTGAAACTTCGTTTTTAATGATTCGCGAGATCGTGTAACTCTACAAATATTGTATTACTGGACACAATCCACACCCACACTCGAAGCAAACCATAGTAGATTAAACAAAACGTAGACATTTTGTAGGTGGTAGAGCCACGCTGATGCTATAACTGGTTCCAGCATGAATGTAGGGGTAGTATCACCCTCTCACACCGACGTGAATAACAGTGCTTGCATTGTTCCGTTTCGTTCGGTCAGTAAGAGCGCCGAAGAGCCACCTCCCTCCCTCTCCGTTCTCTGTCTTCCCCTTCACCCTCCCCCTTCCCACCAACACAGGCTGGCAACGCACTTGCGACTCCTCTGGTGTTGCTGGTGTCTATGGACGTTGGTGATTACTTAAGATCAGGTGACCCACCTGTTCGCTTAATTCCTAGGACATAAAAAAAGCAGACAAAGAAAAAAAAATGCTATTTTGTTGTACGTATTTCATAATACTTTCATATCCATTTAGTGAAAAAATTGTTATTTTAATATCCCAAACACACACTTCAATTTTTTTTTTTTTTTAACTTTACTTTTGGCAATCAACCGTTCAGATTATTACTGCCATTGTCACGTAGTCAATAATATTACAAGCGTAGAACGATCATTTCAACAACAAGCGTCGTGTGAATCAACATTCTAACAAGATGGTGGCTCCCTTGTAAGAACCATCCATGGAGTTTTTGTGGCATCTCAGAATTGCATGCTCCGTGGTATTATTTTTCATTCACTTCACTTATGCATAATAAACTAACCATATTACATAAAACACCACCAACTTTATACAATATAGAGTCAAGTAACACAAGATTATGAATAAAATATAAAATCCACTACATGACAGACTGAAATCCCGCCAAAAACTCAAATTTATTTATATGTATAAATTAGTTTGTTCTTTGTTGACAATATAAATAAAAAATACATTGATTAAAACTTCTAGCAAATAATCAAGAATAACTTCCATGTCGTTTTAACTACACTGACTTCTTAGGCATTAAATATAACAATATTTGTTAATTATTATTCTTTCCTTTACAGATTAATAATTAGTGCTCCAAGAGCAGATATGGTTGGCAGATTATATTCCTGTGACATTCAAACAACAACGTGTAATAGAATTACAGTGAACATACCACGAGGTAAATTCTAGTAACAAATTTAATATTGGACCTTATGTAACTGAATTAATAATTATCAATTGTGCCTTCCGAGAAAAGAGAGGCTCGTCTCTCTCTGTTCCCAATTTTAAATTCTATATGTATTCCGAATCAGGAAAAAAGGATGCATCTAATATAAACGTTTTGTTAACATATGAGGCTCTGTTCGCAAATGACATTTAACTTAATAAATAGAACATGAAATAGATGTACTTCGCTAAACGCGCTAGCAACAGCATTTTCAATTTGTACTTAGTTAGATACGCCCTTTTCCTTTACGGCAGCACAATTAATACTGACAGGTATTTTTTTCATTTTTTAATTATGGTAAGGGAAATGGAATATCCTCACT
>JACEII010000003.1:4617745-4637335 GCA_014332785.1 Antheraea mylitta
TGGGAAAACTCTTCACTGCCGAATGCCTTACGAATGGAAGGATTGTTTTAGGGACTGCAAATTTTCATGGTGTTTAGAGCAAGCCGTACGCTAAAACTGACCATAAATCAAAATCCAGCAGATTAGCATCGGGACTAGACGACGGCCAGTCTTCAGCTCTGATGAAGTCCGAAACGTTCGTTTCGAGTCAAGTAGACCGAGCTTTATGACCCGGTGTAGGGTCTTGCTGAAAAGACCATTCTTGGTTATTGAACATGGTGTTGTTAAGGGGCTTCGCTACCTTCTCAAGAATGGTATTTTGATACACTTGTGCCGATGTTTTGATGTATTTACAAATTTCCAACTTGATGGTAATAACTACCAAGATAAACAGTATAAACAATAACATAACATTAAAAGTACAAAAACCCTCAATCATACTACTTCTCCATCACGCTGTTTTCTTTTAGCGAATTCTTAATCTCACCTCAACACTACCAGTCCACCATTTTTGAATACAAAAAAATTATTATAAAACCATATTATTTGTTATTTTCTATTTTAGTATACAACATCAGTCAAGACTATTGGCTTGGGGCGTCTGTAAAAGCTGGTTCTTCATTTGTCGTGGTAAGTAAGCCAACGATATATTTATTTATCTCTTTATGACTAACATCTCAATAAAACTATGCCGACCGCTAAACGGAGGAAGAAGTTATTGTTGAAATATGCAGATTTTATGTTGAGTAAGTTATGTACTACACTTTATATTCGTCCTTGGAGTAAAAACCTACGTCAAAAACCAATAATTACACATGAAAGTGAGAAAAAAGATTTCCTCAATAGTTAATAAACAAAAATTAATTTCATTTTTATTTAAAAAAATAACGTAACTGTAAAATTTTTACTAAATTTTCTCATTCATCGAAACAATTATGTTATAATATTTATTTGTACTCCAATAATCCACAGTTGGAATCACACAAAAAAGTATACGGGTGGAATTTAAACTTGGCCGACGATGTACTGGCACTTGAGAATTGATATTCAAGTCTATTTACTCGTAAAACCGATACTTTTGTACGTTTTTAATGTAAAATATCTAGTATGTTATAAGTTAGAAATCGTAATACATTTAAATTAAGATAACTTTTTGTATTAAAAACAATGTATTTTTTTCAGACTTGTGCACCACTTCAAATACAAAAGAGTCAAAGTAAGTGTAGCCAAGGCTTTATTCTCAGCTAATTAATACGCAGTATTTTTTTTATATTTGTTACTTCGTAAGAGATCTACATTCCGATTCCGGTGTCATCTGCTCGCAAATCTCTCATCAGCAAAGATATACATTATGTACCACTGTTTAACAAAACTGTGTAACAAAAGTTTGATACTAAATTTCATACTGACGAAGACTGCCTGTGGTAGAAGAAGATGATAGCTAAAAAAATTGTTTTCGCTTTAACTAAAATCTGTTTTTGCAACTTCGCAAAGGGAGTATATATAACTATGATGAATTTCGAGTCAACCGGACATATAGTATGGGATATATCGTGTTGGTTTGTCAGTGGTATTTTGCTTATATATATGTACATATATACCTATACTTCCTCTTCACCTGTTTTGCAACCGATATTCTTGTTTTGTGTTTACTAGACCTGTATTGAAGAGCTTTAGTATTATCAAGAAAGAAGATGGAATTAGTTGTTTTTTTAAAGTGTAACTTTTTTCAATCGTTTCAAATTTTTTCGTCCATCTTTCGCAAGTCGCATTACAACCGGCCGCGGAGTAATGGTGAAGTGAAAGAAGCAGCCAAAGCGAATATGGTGGCGCCCATGACTTAAGTCAAAATGAATCAATGACTTAAATAAATATTGTACTCCGTTTTTAACATACGTCTATCGTCGGATTGGTTGTAATGATTATATACTCCGTACTAGAAATACGCAGGTTGAAATGAAAATGTATCGTTAAAAGTTATTAACTTAAGATTAATAACACGAGAATATTCAATTAAATGCCTATGATCCGGAAAAAATTTCACTTACATCGAGTTTTCATAAAACCAATATTTTTTTGCTTAATATTAGAACTTTGAATATTTAACAATTATGGTCATATTTCATCAGTTGTTGTAGTGTTGCAATTCGTTGACAGGTTATGCAGAACCAGTTGGAAGCGGTCTATGTTTTGTATTACCCAGCCAGTCAGATACGGTGGAAACTCTACCGCAAATAAGGGTTATCGATAGAACACTTAGAAAGCTCTCATTAGGTGAGTCTATTCTTTTAATACCTCATCAGCGGTAATTACTTTGAGAATTGGTAATATCATAAGATAAGTTAATTATATTTTCAAGATTTTAGTTATTTTTATTTAACTTGACTAAAATAAATAGAGTTGTGCTGTATAACATGAACTAAATTAGTCAGGCACTATACATATAGCTTACTTTCCACGAGTAAAACAAGTTATACCCCTTTATAATATGACAAGTACAAATGATTGCATGCCGGGGATTAGACGCATTGCTAGTGGCAGCTCCTTTTCCCTGGCCTTTATGTGAAATAAGGCACCATGGAGTTTTAGTCCGTGCAAGTCGGGCATACCCCACCCTAAGCTACCCGGCTAGGGTGGATATTCGGAGGGATTTTCCATGTAAAAAAGTACAAATTATTATATCATTGATGCCAGCAACATGCATTAAAACTAATTTTAGTTTACGGCACAGAAATATGCTCTTATTCTTGATACCAATAATCGCGCTGATCATAAAGACCTAAGGAAAGCGGGAAAGTTCAATATACAAATGAGGTAATTTTCAGAGGATACCATTGACTCGTTCGGATGGGCTATTGATGTGGCACCTGACAATTCAATCATCGTTGGTGGTCCAGCTATGTTTACAGGTAAGCAAGCAAACGATATCACGTTGATTTAGCTATAATACTTACATGGCAACGCAAAAATCCAATCAACCGTCAAAATGGATAATATTTGTATACTGACAGAAATATTAAGCTCTCTATTGTAATATGAAGCAAGGCCATAAAAAAACGCGTTGGAAAATGAGCGGGGATCATCAAGTCAACATCTTAAAGTTACGGCTACTTTATCTCTCTTGAGGTTGTTACCATACGAATAAGTGCTTTAAGCGCATGACCAAAAATGTCCAGTGAAGATGTAAAGGAACACTCTTAGTGAGTTCGGAAAAAAGAACAGGAGTAGGGATCATTCTCACGTGGAATTTGGAACCTTTCATAACTGTAAAGATGTATTCAGTAGTGTATCCTCGGTTTAAGGTACGCTTTTATTATTGACACTTGCTGATATTTGATTTGCTTGTGATTTAATATCACTCAAGATTTAATGAGACATTGATTAAATGAGAAAGAGGACGTATGTATTGTGTGTGGTGATAAATAATGCACTTATTGCTTTCGATATTGTTTATTAGTTTTGACCTAATAATGGTCCAGATAAGACACAATGGCGTAAACGACTGATGCCGTAGCGGACCGCCGGAACGCGCTACTAAATGTGCGGCGTCAGCGAAAAAACACTCCCATCACGTCAGGGTCACCACTTTTGTTATTGGGGCTATATTGTGTGTGGTGATAAATAATGCACTTATTACTTTCGATATTATTTATTAGTTTTGACCTAACAATGGTCTGGACGTCGTAGCGGGCCGCCGGTTCGTGCTACTAAATGTGCAGCGTCAGCGCCACAATAGTTATAAAAGTATGATACGTTTATAACTTGTCTAGTCAACTTTATTTCGATATATTCATTACCGGCTTTGTCAAATCGCCTACTAGGTTTTTCTAGATGACTGAAAGAGAGAGTAAAGTAGAAAAACACTCATTCGCATGAGACGCATTTTTTTATATAAGTAAACAATGGAAAGTGAATCTTGCGCACTACCGCATACGATTTGATGTACTATATACTTATTTAATTTTGATATTTAAGGTCGAGTGATGAGATATGCCGGCGACATTAAGCGTACCCCGATAACACGGACTGGTCTAGGTTTAATAGAATATAACTTCGGTAAGTAATGAATTACCTTTACAGTTATTTGATTATTTTTATGTTAAAGTTGTTACAGCCTGTTGTCACTATGTCAGATATTTTGTCTTTAATAAATTTACCAAACGTTTCTTGTTGGTTTTACAACACCCTAATGTTTATACAATAATATATATATACATAGTAATTTTAGTAGAAAGTTCCTATCATAACTGATTCTGCATGAAAACTATGAATATCATAACCTCTTAAATATACATTTAGCATCGCCTCCTGCATTGCTAATATGATAATATTCAAATGTGTATTTAACACCTTTAACTAATAACTTTATGAAACAATTTCTCTAAGGGCTCTAAAGTTAGCCCTGAGACTAATCGTAAAACAAATATTAATTACTTTGACATCGATTAACTAAGCCTGAAAATTGAGCGATTCCATTGACCCTACTATAGTTCCTATTGTTAAGGAAACTATCTTATATAATTCTAGGTTACAGCGTGGTATCTGGATACTTCTTTTCAAATAAAAAATTAATTTATGCTGTTGGTACACCTTTTGGTTTACATGGAGTTGGACAGGTGAGCCAAGTTATAATATAAATTAAATGTTAACTTATATATGAATTAACTTATATAAGGACATTCTATTACATACATCTTTTAACCCTGTTGTTGCTTTTTCTTGTATGATATTATTTTATTATTTTATTTTCAACTCTTAGGAAAACTTACAGCTAAACAAGAAAAATATTACATGACATATATAAACATATACAAGTTTCCGCAACTAGCTATATATATATAAAGAAGGAAATTACAAATGAAAAAAACTGAAATTTAGAAGGCATTTGAGTTTCTGTAAGCCTCAGTTGAACAGATCTACATTCAGATCACTAACCAATTTATTTGCGCTGTTACTCACTCTAATTAAATAAGAATTTTGCGTGTAGGTCGCCTTAACAATAAAAGAAAACTTGTTATGTATAAAATCACTGCAGATTGATTATTACAAAATAATTTAAAAAATAGTTTCTTTCAATTATAAACCATGACCAGACATATAGAAAGCATGACGTTGATTTTTACGCTATTATTTTTCTTATTAAAATCGTACTATTTTTTTTTATATCATAGGAGGTAAACGAACAGGTGGGTCATCTGATGTTAAGTGATCACCGCCATCCATGGACATTAGCAACAATAAAGAAGTCGTAAGTGCGTTGCCAGGTTGTCTTTGGGAGGAAGGAGTGCAATGAATAGGCGGAGAGGATGGGAGAAGAGAGATAAGGGGAGGTGGGGCTCCGGCACTCTCTCACTGACCGAACGAATCGCAACAATGCAAGCACTGTTACGTCATGGCGGTTTTCTGTGAGATGAGAGTATTAATTACCCTGGGCGCGCCGACCCATCTATACTGAAACTAGTAATAGCTTCAGCGTAACTCTACCACCTATTAAACACATTAATAGCTACAAAAATAATACACACTAGCCGGCAATATTGTACCGCTGGAAAAAGCCTCTCAGAATGCAAAAATGTTGAGAGTCCATAGAAATATATGGAGTCCTTAACACGTTCACCTCTTTTTTAACAGGTCATATTTTTAAGTCAAAATCTAGATTTTTTGAAAGCATTGAAGAAAGGCGAGGATGAAAAGAAAGTCGGGATAATGTTCGGAGCTGTTTTGTGTTCAGCGCAGTTGAAAGGGAGATCAGATCTAATCGTTGGAGCACCAACGTATGCAGATCAGCGGGGACACAATATCGGCGCTGTATACATTTATTTGTCACGTTTTGAGGTACGTTGATACTATTCAAAATTTTATTACCTTAAATACGATACTAGCATGATTTAATAAAAAGCAGGGCTAATCTTTAGCCAGGATATTTATTACCTCTTGGTACCTGTAAAACATATCAGGCAAAAAAATGAGAGGTTTTGTTTTTCATACAATTATTTATCTTTGCAAAAATATTCTTCAAGTCGATTCGCTAAAGAAAATATGTTCAGATGTCTATTCTCATCATAAGATATTGAATTAAAAAAAAGGAGGAGTATCACAATTTTCACTAGCAGATTGTTCGTATCTACTGTCGATGACCCAGTTGAAGCATCTTTTGTCTTCAGTCAAAATTATTGTGAATGTTTGGAAGACGTGGTGGTCGATCAGTTTGCATGATTGGAATATGAGTCTGTTGTACTAAGGTTCGAACTTCATTATGTATGAAATTTTCGGAATTCGCGTACATTTATTAATTTAAATTGGTAACAATCAAAATCAATAATACTTTATTCAGTTTAGGCCCTAATCAAGCACTCATAAACGTCAAAAATTACCAACGGTTCGGAAAACAACCCAGTCATCGAGAAGAACCGGCAAGAAAGTCCATCGGGTATCTTTTTTAACATATGTTTCCAATACATCATACAATAGCTTTTAATGGATGCACAGAGAGGATTCAATTCCAGACATCGCTATCGTTCACACACTGATCCACAATATATCCTTTTGAGATTAAAACCCGCTTGACGTGGCGCTTAAATGTACTGTCCGGCAAATCGGTAACATGCTTTGGACTTTATTGTAGAACCTAACACTATTACCTAAAAAACTGTTATTGGTTTTGCTAAGTGTAAAACATGGGACGACCAGTTTATTACAGTTTCTAGTATGTAAATTATCTCAGTCTTTTACTAAATTCAGTTTTTCAATATCTTTTTAAATATTCTCATGGTACTATGATATGGGATTATACATAGAATTCTGGATTTCTCGGAATTTTAAATTTATAAAACCAACACGTCGTGGGCTAAGGTTTTCATTATGCCCATACCTACCTTCGTCTATAACCCTGCAGAGGGTGTCTTACAGTTTGATGATAAAGATGATTCTGACAACACATTCTCTAGATATTGATTTAAACACAGTAATACAAGCCTTCATTTAAGTGATCGTCAGATTTTATATTAATGAAATTCCATACACTATTTTCTCGTCGGACTGCAATGCAATGAAATAGTTACTTTTTGTTCAGAGAATGTACAGTTCGATAAATTAAATTTGTTTTAATAACAGGATTCATAAAGCGAGGATATTATTAATTCACCAATTGTTACCTCGGAAATATGTCATGTAGGTATAAACCGATTTGAAAAATTATTTTTTTATTCCAAAGAGGATATTTTCAAGTGAACTCCAAGGAATTTGAATAGGAAATTTATAGTTATTGAGGTATTGGTACATTTATGATAGTCCAAGTCCGTGCCTATGTTTAATGTTATATGTAGGTTGTCTAAGTCTATGGGTTAAGAACGTTTTGGTGTTTTTATTTTTTGAGTAAATTTTCTTGAGATTCCTTTTTTATTTACTTTATAATAAAATAATCATTTCCAGTCCCAGATATACGAAAAGAAGCTCGTTGGTTTTAAACCTGGCTCACAATTTGGTAGCGCTATTATAAGTGTCGGTGACTTGGATGGAGACAAAAAAGACGGTAATTGCTTATTTACAACATTCTATATTACTCATTTTCGGGTACAATGCTTTATTATTAGCATAATTAAAAGGGTTAACAAAATTAATTCTTGTCCGCAGGCAATTTGATTAAATGTAGCCCTTCTATATTCTAGTAGTACCTAAACGGATGAACATTTTTTTTTCGTAATGTCTTTCATGTGATCTGCAGCCCTCAATAGTTTATTTTACTTATAAATTAAAAAGGTATTATAAGAAATAATGACTTTATAGTAGATGTAATACTAATAGCCTACAACGAAACTAGAATAACATTCATATATTGAAATGAAATTCTTTAATGCAACTTATGGTACAAGTTGGCTGGTAGAAATCGTCACATAAGAAAATATTTCATGTCCTCTCCAAATCTTCTCTCTATTTCTGTCTATTGTATACGAATCTATCTGTGTGTTCGAGTATCGACATTGGAGCAGACAAGTATTGTGCGTTATTATTTGTATAACCTCAATCCTGAAGGCTTGAAAATTTCATTAAAACTTCTCTTTTAATTTAGCATCTTTATGTAAATTTATAATTTACTATTTTATACATAGGTTTTAATAAATAGATACTTTTGCTAAGTATAATAAGTTAAACTTCATAATCTGATTCTTCAGTTCACGTTAGGGAACTTCGTCATTGAGGAACTTCACCTGACGTATGTTGCGATTATAGCTTGTAACATAATTAAAAGCAATTTTAACACTTATTTATCTTATATTATTCGTTATGTTACTTTATAAGTTACGCGATTAATAAATAAATTGCAAATAAAACGTTACGTGTTGTTACTAAAAAAAATTAATCAAATTTTGTATCAGAAATCGTCATTGCTGCGCCGTATGAAAACGAGGGACATGGAGCTGTATACTTGTATAGTGGTTCGGACTTAGTTGGCGATAAATCTCCGATGTACATGCAAAGATTCGATTCTGGTGGTGACTATGCGTTTGGCTTGAGCCTTACATCTATTGAAGACTATGACGACAATGGATGCAATGGTAAAAACTTAATTTAATAATCTCTATAACTTTCTAAATAACTTATGGATGTTTAGAAGATATGTCAATATCAGGTTTTATGTAAAATTCCTATAAATTATTTTTTTAAATTGCCTACTTTTAGAGCTCGCTATTGGTGCACCTGAAACGAATACGGTCACCGTGTTCAGTTGCATAGCATCCATCACTGCTCGAATATTTGCAGAATTCCCTGATCTACAGGTAAAGTTCATTTAATTGTAATAATAATATATCAAACTTGTTCCCTACAGAAATAACTATTTCGATTCATTTATACTCTATATATAATATTAGAAAGCTGACGAGTTTGTTTGTTTGAACGCGCTAATTTCAGGAACTATAGGATAGCTCATTTATCGATGAAAATTATACATCACACTAAGACCAATAGGAGCGGAGCACCAATGATTAATGTTTCACTTTTTTTTTAGAGCTTCCGCTACATGTTAGCGTTAGGTCTAAGTAACTATTCCACGTCGGACGAAACCGCCGGCAATAGCTAGTGTTAAATAAAACTCCCTTTAAAATGACATTTACTTAGTTTTGACGTAAATCATTTTATTACAACAAGGTCTAGTGAATGTTATGATTTTTTTTTAATTATGTATTTATTTTCTTTATATGTGAGACTTTTAGTAACTTGCGGTTAAATATTCATCTACTCCTTTATTTTTTTGAAGCGAATTGAACATGTAGTAAATGCAATATTATATACAAAAGTATAATTATTAGGCACAATAAGTTTTTTTTTTTTCTCGAACTGACTACGCTATTGACCTAGCAAGGTCTTAACAGCTTCACCGGACTACTATAAGTTTATTCGTATTTAGTGCGCCAAATCGAAAATTAATTAATCTATATAAATAGAAGGACAGATGGTATTATGTACGCATCACTAAAAGACTACTAAACAGAATTCAACTGTGCTACTTCGTAGACACTTGATGCTCCTCCGGCCGCCGTAGATAGGACCTGAGGGCGATGAACACGGGCATGTCGTCGCCCTGGCAGTGTAAACTGCACAGGCCCATGTGGTGGAGGCGCACTGAGCTGATGCGACTCCCACAGTTTGTCGGGGGGGTCTAACACCCACTCCCTCGCTGAGAGGTCTACCATCTTTGACCCTTCAGACCGCAGTCAGGGCCTCTTAGAGAGCCCACACCTATCGGGGGAGCAGACACAGAGCCAGTCGGCAGTCCCTGCTCCCCCGCCAATAAGGTGTATGAAGGCACCATGGGGTTTTGTAGTAGTCCGGTGAAGCTTTAAAGACCTTGCCAGGTCAATAGCGTAGTCAGTTCGAAAAAAAAAAAAACATGGGGTTTAAAAAAAAAGATACTATGCTATTCTAGAAAGATTATCACGACAATTTCGTTTGACATAAAGCTGTGAACTATAATTCTTATAAACACTACGCAAGTCAAGCGATGTTTCCTTGTAATAGAGAAGTGTGGGTGAGCATTGTAACGCTTGTTTTTTGACCTGTACATATTTTGTTGAAATACCAAATAACGTTAAAAAAGTATCAGCTATACTTGGAAACGCGGCAAGCATAAACGAATTTTTCAGTAGCAGTACTACTGATACAAATACATTTTGCTAATGGACCTACTTTCTCTCAAAATGTTAGTCACTTAAGGGCTGTTTAATCATTGGTTGTGATCGAGTCAAAGACAGTTTTCTATCAAGTCGCCCACAGTCATTAAAATCAATTTTATAATGTTTTCAGAACCGTAAAGCTTTGGCAGGAAAAGGTCATACAAATATATCTGAAACTTACTTTACATTTAAATCTTGCGTAAGTATCACTTATCCACCGAAGCCATCTGAAGTAATTGCAAGTGAGTACAAATGACCTATTCTTTATATAAATAATTCTCCGGATATATTTATTTTATCATGTTTTGTATCACAAATTTCTCTGGTATTATTTCTATCAGAGCCTTAGGGTCCTTGGTAAATCTAAATTGGAGGCGCCGATGCAATCACGATGCCAATTTTATGCGCGATGAATTCTATATAGTGGACTGTATATGCGGTGGAGCTATATTTTATGCGAAACTATATTGCGATCTATTGTTAAGTACATTGTGATGAGCTATGTGACAAAATGGAGACGATATTGGTAAGGAATTGAGAATGGACGACATTGGCACATACCTCGTGTCGTCTGCGGTGTCATCTGGCTAGACGGCCAGGTGATTGTTTTAGATGCACTGCACAGGTTGTTCTTGTCACCACACTGATGTACACCATTGTCTATAATGGGGAGTATTGGCACGCACTATATGCAACGATTCGATTATCACTACTAAAACACTCGATCAAGCGAAAAATGCAAACGCGCGTGCAGCGGTCGCAAGGTCCAGCCGTGCTCTAACGACTACTACATCGTGTGATGCGCTTACGACTCTTGTATTGCCAATGGAAGGATAGCGGGGCGGAAAGGGGACAGCTAATACTAAACAATGCCGCGACAAATTTAAATTCTATAAAGCGGCGCAACCATAAATCTATACATGAGTCAACGGGCAGTACTATATAACTTATATCGTACAATTAGCAAATTCTTAATACTGAGAAAAGACTTCTGGGACTTCTGAGAGATCTCTTTATAAATGACGGGGTGCCGAGGTAACAAAAATAAAAGACAATATAACAACATTCCATTCCTGTCAAATTCGGTTAAAATAATAAATTAACAACTGATACAAAAATTGTATATACAATTAGTTATATTATCTTTATTAATCAAGACATCAAGTTTATTAAGACAGAAAAGCCAAAAACAATTTTCTCCTACATAACAGAACTAGTATCTTCTACGTCTAATATGAGGTTCATACAATGGTCACCAGGAACATTATGACGATTAAGTGTTCGTGGCATCTGGATCATCTTAAATTTAATACTAATGAAATGTTGTGGTTTCTTCCAGCGTTATCAGTGAAAGTAGAGATTTCACATCCGAACGCTGTTCTTGCTGACCCAAGTAAAGATGCTGAATATAATATATCGATACATAAAGATACAGATTTGTATTGTAGGGATATTGGAGTATCTACGCCTTTGGTATGTTCTTTTTCCAATGTTTTTTAGCTTTTATAAGTCGTTGCACGTGTCTTGAAAATCGAATATCTATGGTCTATGATAGATATGTTTATGTCTATAAATCATGTCACTAAAATTTTTCATTTTACATATCGTCCATTAAAAAAAACAGTTATAGCACCTAATCATCTAAATGTACATGCTGGTAGGGATTTTTGTATATGGTTAGTTGCCACCTTTAAGCACCTATGGGAGTGCGCTGGCATCTGTATTCCAGTCAGTACTTCGAATTTTAGTGTGTATACTATCTTGAACGACATCTCCATTTAATGTGACGTTAAAGAATTTACAAATACTGGCGCTTCTATCCTAGAAGCTTTTGCAGTGAAAATTGGTCATTGGTTAGCATTAGGCCCAATTTCATTTGATGTTAACCGATGATGTGGTCGAAGGTTGCAATACGACAGCTTTCTAAAACACACTGGTGAGAGCTTGACAACTGATTATTAATTTAAGTATGGTAACTAAGTAGACAGGTATCATATATCTACCAACATTTTTGTGCCCAGCAGCAAAGTTCGCATAGTAGCTTGTAACAAATGTAGCTTAAATTATTTAACACGGTCTAAGAAACATGGAATAGTTACAAGTTCCATAGGTTGATAAGATATATTTATTATTCTAGAAAAATAGGTTTAGTATGTTATTTTTTTAATCTATTTTACTCTTAGGAGCTTTTATTCTACCGAATTAGCCCAATTATTCCCCAACCTTTTTTTTTATATCATAGTTGCCAACATGTGTTTGGAGGGAATGGGGGAAAGCGGGATGGGGAAAGGATAGGGTAAGGGAGCTGGTCCTTCAGCGCTCCTACGGACCGAACAAAATGCAACAATGCAAACACTGTTCCTTCACGTCGGTTTTCGGTGGGTCGGGTGGTACTGCCCCAGGCGAGCCGAACAATTTATGCTGAAACCAATAATAGCTTCAGCGTGGTTCTACCACCTACATTTATAATCTTTCTAGCTCCATCAAGAGTCGTTGATGAGGTGTCATTAATAAGTCATACATCTTAGATTCATCCGAACAGAGTTCAACCAATATACTGTAACAAATACCTATGTTCTGGCAATTATTTATACTACTCATTAACAACGTTCTTTCGATGCTGTTTTTGGTATATTATGATATATGCACATCATCCATTTTTTTTCTTACTTACGTCACAGTAGGAAGAAGTTTAATATATATTTATTTAATTTTTAGAATGGTAATTATGAACTTGAAATAGACTACAAGCTCACAGCCGCCCTTTTGGACAGTCCACTTGATCGGGCAGAGTTTGATAAATCCCGGGTTCTGTTAAGCAAACACAGTGTGCTTTATGTCCGCGATTCCGTGTGGGCCGCAGATTGCAAAGGCAATAGATCTTGTGACCCTAAATTGGAGGCGAAAATTATAACAAGCACTGGGTAAGTTACTGAAGAAAAACGAGTCATAACTTTCAACAAGTTTTCCTACATTGTAAAAATTCGTGTTAATCATCAATTCTTGTTATTAAATACGAATATGAGTTTGCTTCTTTATTACGCTTTCATGCCTTATTTAATCATATTGAAATCTATACTCCATTATTTTTACACTTACGGTATATATTACTAGCGGGGCAGCAGATGTTATCTCGTTCTTATAATAAAAAAGTGTGTCTGTACTTATGTACACGCGTTAGAAGTTATACGTCGTCGGCTTACCAAGAAAAAATATTTTTTTTTTATCTTTCGCCTTATTCTACGTTTGTAGAAAAACGACACTAACGATAAAAAAAGGTATTGAATACATTGAAAGTTTTATTACAAAGAAGCAAAAAATTGGCTATAGCTAATTGTAGGGTTTCGGTTTTTCGTGACGGTGTGCGCGCTCCTCCTTATAACTTCAGAGTGTCGGTATTTCATGAAGGTGTGCCGCACATCGTAAAAATTTACTGTCATAATTTTTCCCTAACGCGCCAAAAAAAGTTTAACTTTAAAAACCTTGACAATTTATACATCTAACCCTTACTCGTGAATCACTTTATCTACTCATGAAACTTATAACCGCATGAAAATCGGTTCAGTAGTTTATTGCGAACAGACAGACATATAGAGGACTTGGTTTTATAATACATAGTGATGCAATTTAATCACCTATTAGCAAATTGTAGAGAAATAAAGATAAACGTATCAAGAAAAAATTTATACTGCCTTTATATGTGATATTTTACAATGAAAACATTTAAAATAACTTGCTATTACAGTCGTACCTACGTGTCGGGATCAACGGAATCAGAGACAGTATCTGTGGTTGTTAGCAACACGGGAGACGTTGCGTACTCTTCGTGCTTGACTATCAGTATTATCGGAGCTCCAGTAGTAAAAATAAATTCGAATGCTTGCTCACAAGACCCGAGCAACGACATCATCAAATGTGTCCCGCTTCAGCCACTACGCACTGATGAAACTTGGGTATTTATATTCACATCAACGAAGTATTTTCTTTAGACTTGTGAACATTACCCATCTAAATATAGTGTATAACACTGCACAACTTTACTCCGATTACATAAGTTATGAATGATATATTTCAATTACAGAATACGGGGGAAATATCATTCGAAACATCACAACTAACAAATGAACATGAACAAATCTTTGTGCACGTTAAATTGTATAACAAATGCCAGAAAGTCAATGATTCTATAGAATTCAAAGAAAAAATAGATTTGATAAGTGATTACAGTGGAATTACCATAAAAGGGTAAGTTAATCTCATATTTGATTATATTATTTCATTTATTTTATATTTATTTATCCTTGTATCAGTTATATGCTATCGTAAATCTATTTACTAAATATATCCATTTAAAACGGACTCTACTTTTAATGGAATTTTAACCAAGTAGTCACAACTGAAAACAAATGCTGAAGTCAGCTGCTACTATGGTAGCCAGTTCATGCAAAATAGTGTGTTTTGTAGCAGTAGTGTGGCATTACTATAATATCTTCTTTGTAATGTTTAACTTATTATTTATTGTTTGTTATTTGTTATATATTTTTTTGCCACTTCAATTCTTAGTTGACTGTATTATTCGTGTATTTGATGCAATATTAATAATTCAGAGAGTTAAATTCCAGTACCCAATATATTTGTTACTAAAAAATGAAATATACAAATTTAGAAACTTCAATCCTCCTATCCTATCCTAATATCCTAATCCTATGATATAAAAAAATCAACTAGTGTTAGATTGTTCTATATTATTTCATTAAATTTATTTGCAGGAATACAGATATCAGTGTGGTGAATCTAACCATAGACAATGTGAAATATGAAGGGAAAAAATTTGAACATATTTACACGGTGAGAATAACATTCGTATTAAAAATGTAATAGTCAGTTATACCTATTCATTATTTGAATTTATTTTTTCTACGTTTCTAGGCTTAGCATTTAACCTACCATCATAGGTTTTATCAGGATGTTTCTCTTCACTAATCCTAATTCATTGTAAGATCCGAAACTACATTAACCGTGCTGCCCGGTCAATCAACAATCGCCGTTTCAAACTGATTGTTGAATTTACATATCTACTAGTATTGTTGAAATGAATCTCGAAGGACCAATGTGCAGCTCTGTTATTGTATATATCGCTGGGTGATGATTGCGATAAAAGAACCACTTTATTATATTGTATTTATATATATTTGAATTATAACAAGACACACGTATGTACGCGGTAAGTCGTAAAAAAAAAGTTGCCAGTATAATATTTTAAATTGCACATAATTTATGTTGGGTTGCCAAAAACATTTTAAAATTAAGCAGATTAATATTTCAATTTTATAAGATCTAATCCATACCGACACAAAGAAGGTTTACCTCAAAATATTATCTTTGACATATAAATCGTTCTATATACTGAATTGTGATACCAGTAGCTATAGATTGTAGGCATTTTCTCATTGTAAGTATGCAAAAAAAAACTATTAATATAAATTAGAAGAAATAAATAACCTTGCGTTTATTCATTTCAGATAACTAACAATGGGTTCACAAACTTAAAAGTTTCATATTATAGTATTTCGTTGCCGAAATATAATTATATTAAATATTCAGATGTTACTGTAAGTATATTGCTTACTTTAATTATGTTCTTATCTATATCTATAATAAAAATGTAAATCGAACGTTTTGTGCTTTTTCGATGTTCGAAATTGTTGCAATTGTCCTAGGAATAAAATACATTTCAATCATTTTTCGAAATGACTGTCTGTCTGTCCGTATGAACACGCTTCACTGCTAAAGTACTAGGTTCATAATAAAACCTCATAAAGAAATCCATAAAGCATATCCTCGAGAATAACTAAGTCTTTGCATTGTTAAAATCTGTCCATTCTATCAAAAGTTATTGTAATTCAAATGACGACGCGGTGTAAGTACGAGAGAAAAGTAGCTAAGGAAATGGACCTAATACATTCAGATCACTTTATGAACCACTGTTTTTACATAAATTTTTACGAAGATGAATACGCGGGCACATATGTAATAAAGCTAATCATTTAGTCATCCTAATTCTAAGCCCAGAAGGTTGAGAAGTGTAATTAAATGCTGTATTCAGTAAAACAAATTTATTCTTACATACAAAATGAAAAATGTATAATATGTATGTACATATCTTCTTACGATGTTATACTTATTTATACTTAAAAAAAGACAACCCCTGGACTGTCCAAAGCCATAAGAGTTTAAGGTCTATATAAAAGAATATAGACCTTATGAGGCACAGGTCAACAGACTTTTGACGTCTGTTTCCTGTGGGTCGGGTGGTACTACCCCGGACAAACCAACCCATTCATGCTGAAACGAGTAATAGCTTCAGCGTGGGTCTTACACCTATATTCATCTATGATATGATACGATCCAAGACCTGTATGGGTGACGTTCTACTCGTTTGAAAATTAAATAATTAAATAGTTTTACATTTTAGCTTTACCAAGACAACTCAAACGCATACCCTTGTACAATCAAATCGGATAGTGAAAGCGAAATCGATACAGCGCAATGTCTTTTTGATAAACTTGAGAAAAGAAAGAAAATTAACGTAATTGTATCAATAGAGATATTACCTGGAATGTTAGGTAAGAATGATTAGACATTTCCGGTGGTATTACAAAAAAGTTAAACATGTTTTGAACGCTTGGTTTAAATGATCTCTCGTTGAATGTTCGCCATCTTGCTCTTTTGTCTCGCTTTGGTTAGGTTAGGTTACACGTGATGGAGAAGCACGGTGTGTAGCCGCAGCTTTAAGTTGAAGCGACGTGGAGAGATCACTTATCTTTCCACGAGACGAAGATCCTCGTCTTACCATCTACGGGCGATCTAAGCGCGTGCCCAGGGATGCGGAGAATGCAAATCGTGATCTCGCACCTTGGTCCATTTATGCGCAAAGGCGGCAGAGGGGTTTTTAGCCAGTAGGAGTCTGGCATAACCCTCACGTTGTCCCTCGGCAACGTGAGGCGTATCCGATGTAGGATTTTCCACTCTATAAAAAAAAAAGGTTACACTTATGAAAAAAGGATACCGCGATCTTGCTTAGGGCGAGCGTGGCGCATTTCGTACGAAACCTTTTCTGAACCAAGTATTTAACTTTTTTGTAATAACGCCGTTCTGGTACTTGACTTAATTCGTATCTCCCGTGATTAATCTAATATTATTTTAAGATATTATGCTTCTTGCATTGGTACTAATGGCTTTATTTACTTCTAAAATGTTAGTAAACGGGTGACAAAACGAATGGAGTGTTATATAGTGGGTTGGAAACTATTACTAAGAATTCTCTAGAAAGTATGTCTTTTACATTTTACTTGGTTGCTTGCCTCCACTTCTCCACACTAAAATTTGAAATGTGAACGTAAATTGTAGTGACTTTATTTTAGATTGTGGTATCGTGATAATTTGGCTATTTAAGGACCAAGTATCTAGGCATTATATCGAAATCTATTAATCATTTTTTATATTATGCGAGCACAACGGCAGACCTTTATACATAACATAAGAAGACAATTAATTTCAAAATTGATGTTTTACGTTTTGGAATAGACGTTTATTTACAAACAGTTAATGAGAATTTAAGTTTTTGTTCTCCTTTAAACATAATTTATATCATAGAATTTATAACGTAAACGCATATTAAAAATAAAATTCAAATCCTCTATTCGCAGTGTACCACAACCGCATTAGTATATTTTAAACGCAAACAAGACAAGTTTTTGTAGTTATTTTTTATAGTTGTAGTAGCTAGCAACAGAACAAAAATATAAATAATAACATAAATAAGATCATTTCAAATTTCACACAGATATTAACTGACGTAAGGTCACGAAATGTGTTGGTATAATTATTACAAAAAAAATATGGCAAATATTTAAGAATGAGTTTTTGAAGTTATACTTTCTTTTAGCGCGTTAGGTAAAAATTATGAGAGTAAACTTCACGATGCGCGCGCACACCATCACGAAAAACCGATATCCTGAAGTTAGCTATAGTCAACATTTTGTTTGATTGTATTTGTTGTTTGTATTTCTTTCTATTATTATTTTCAATTATGAAATACCTTTTTTCTATTCTTAGTGTCGTTTTTTCTACAAACGTAAAATAAGGCGAAAGATAAATTTTTTGAAAAGATTTTTATCTTATTACGCCAAACTTCAACGCGTGTACATAAGTACAAAAACGCCTTTTTTCGATTGGACGTTTTCTTAAATTAATGTTAGTTGGAGCTATTTATATATCAGCGTTTACATTTAACTATACAATAATTCTAGTATATAATTTCTAATATTTTTAACTGACGAAGGTTCTCTATTTCTATGTTATTGCAAGAAAACGATTTTTGAAGATGGTTAACGACTGATTTTTTCATTTTTTCTGCAATAATTTAGCATTAATTTATACATTCTTATGTATACAAAAATTATATTTATTGGTGATCTTAAAGAGAACTGTTTTATTTTTATTTTGCAACATTTATTCGTTCTGTTCCACTAATATTCCTCTATTCATTGGTCAAGGCGTGACCTACAAATATAGCAACTTTTTCATTTAGTCATATAGTTTATGCTATAGAATGTAAATTACTGAGCGACAATGTTCGCAATTTCATATTTAGTGTTTTGTATTTGTTAGTCTGTTGTATTTAATGTTCGTCCATGTGTTTATGTATACGCAAGGCTTTTTGAAAAATCCGCGCTGTAACTCACTTACAAGCCTGCCTTATACCGAGATAAATAATACCATTTTAACTTCATGCAACAACTAATTATTACAACTTCTTTCAATTATCTTGTTAATAGGGGGTTAATGTGTGTTCTTTGTGTCACGTAATTATGTCTTGCTTACTTCTTATTAATATGAATGTCGAGACAGCATCCCATACCCATAAAAATTCATGTTTTATATTGGTCAACTTATATTCAAAATGCTATTTTTCAGAGAACATCATAGACAAAGAAAATGTTACAATCTACACAAATATAACTATGGTTATCGAGTCTAAAAATCGAGAACACAGGTAAGTAATAGAATATACATGTTTTCGTATACGCTGTAACGGATGTAAAGTTGGAATGAATTTTCAATATTAACTCGGAAAGCATTTGTTGCATTCAAATGATACTGGTGGATAAGCCGTCAGAACTTGGTCAAAGCTTTGACTCCTTTCACCTCCATATATACGGGTTTATCATACGGAGAGATGTGTACTGTATTTTTTGTTGATTGCGAGGGCAAGGGTATTGAGGATATATGCTCAATCGCAGGATCCAAGGGTATATAATCGATTGAGCTTGGTAATAGGAACATACACACTTGCTTGGCATATACAGTGAGTCCAATCGCTGGTTTCAGCTCAGCGGCGGTGGAGAAACTCTTTGTCCAAGACACAGAGCGTTCA
>JACEII010000003.1:4637735-4728684 GCA_014332785.1 Antheraea mylitta
AATTGACTATGCTTGTTACAAGTGGCCAATAATCACTACGAATGAATAGCTTGTATTTTTCCATACTTGTTCTCAGTAAATATTATTTTAATGTTCCTTATGTCCGTAAATTGTATGTTCTTTGGATAACCTACTGAATCTACGAATCGTTTCTGGCTGAAGACAGTACTACTGTTACTTACCGTCATTTTAATTACAACTTATTTATTTTTGTTTTGAAGTTGGGTTTCCTGAAAAGGGAGAAAAAGCAGAAGCTAGAGAATCTCCGTAAGAGTATCAGGCGACAAACTATTGTGAGTATTTATTTTCAATTCTTCGTAAATAATTCTCTTTCATTTTACTATATTTTCTTCTCTCCACGATGTGAAGATTTGATAACTATTGAAGCCAAATATTTTGGTGAATTTAGAGGTAAGTTTAATACAGCATTCTACATCAGTGAAACGAACAGCATGACTTCAAATCCTACAGCGGGGCTTTCGTTGACCGAAACGAAATGACATCGAAATACAATGGTGGAGAATTTTCTAATAGTTATAGGGTTAGTTATTACCCTCAACACAAAAATCTGTCAACAAGCACTTACAATTGTGTTTTGCCAGCTGTATCCGAGCAACCTCCCTTTAGCATTTTAGATTAAGTAATTAAAGTAAGCAAATGAACTTGTTTGTGTTTTATGCTTCGCTAATTGCGGTAGGTTGCCAGTCAGCTCATGCTTATGTTGTGTATGTAAACCGACAAACATCAGTAAATCTGTTACTTTAACTGGGCAATTTGCAAATTTATGACAAAAAATGTGTCGAGCAAATGCAAAATTTTGCATGCAGATTGAAACACTCTTATCACGTTGCCGAAAATAAATGAATTTAAGACAATTCTAAGAGAATAACTTCATTTGTATCTTAATCAGAGACGATCGATGATGGCTCAAAAAACACAAGAAGAACAAAGGATCCCGGAAGAACAGGAGGAAGTGGTGCACGTTGATGTCGATAGTCAACAAGCTAAGTGTCTAATACCGAAAGCTGATTGAGAGCAATCAAAATTGTTTTATTAATATTTTGCAATCAATCTAACTTTATTTATAATTAGTATTTTATTAACCGAATAAACAAAATGCGTTTTGAGTGTATTTCAGAGATTTTTGAGTGTGTATAGTCTAAAAAATTGAAGAAATTATAACATCTTACAATAAAGAAAATTGTTCAGTTTAAAATGTGTGCGCGGTTTAAAAACGCTCGTTAGGTTATTATATTTGCTTGAATTCTATTGTTTTTTGTCTATAAAATAAGCTTTATTTACTCCTATTCCTATAACCGAGATAAGCCGTAATAAACAAATATTTTAAATTTCTGATTTGCATTATAAGTATCATATCCACGTACAGACCGCTTTAAAGTTTTTGACTACTACGAATACAGTTCACACAATATAAATTTAGCTATAAATACCAATGTTATTACAAATATAAATACTTATTATATTTTACATCAAGACAATTTAAGGATAAATAAATTTCAATGTTAGTTGCCATAATAAAATTTGAACTATTGACTGTATTACGCAAATTAGAACTTAAAACGGCAAAAAAGATTATTTATTTATTTACATGTGGATATAGCAACAGTCAACTTGACTGTTATTTACAAAGATTGTGGTATGAAATTATTATTTTACATTACAAACAGGCACATCCAATTTTATTTATTTGTATATCAATGACATCTGTGGATCAAAATTAGAATTAATGGAAAAAATAAAAATAAGCTTTTTACTTATCAACATTCATTTAAAAAAATAGTAAAGAAGATAGTTAAGTTCGGGAGCGCTGGGATTGACTTTTTAAAAACTAATAGTCGATTTTAGACCTTTATTACTATAATGTCGATTTTAGACAAAGAAATACTCTTAAAACTAACTTGGTCGATTTTGAGACCTCTAAAACTATGTCTTAAACTTACGAGAGACTGCTAGACTCTCTCGAAAGACCTTAACTTGTTTCTCACATCGGTTATTGGTGTATGCTGACCTAGCGTCTAGCTCCCGTCCTGTTCGGAGAACACTAAGTAAGCTTAACGGAGTTTAGGCACGTGTATGAAGTCCGTGGGAATATAACTAGATACTAGTGTTTGCTGTCGGGTTCTTATGTTTGTTTATTATTAGTAATTCTACATATTTCATTCTCAAATATAGATTTTCTTTGAAATTATTTATTAATGTATTTGGTAAACGTTATAAATAATAATTTTTATGAGTGATTAAATATTTTTAAAATTATGTGTGTTTCATTTATCTATAAAGTAATGTATTATACTAACCGATAAGAGATATATCTTCATAAATATGACAAATTAAAATGAATAAATCAAAATTAATTTATTCAATTTAGGCCCTAAAAGACACTTATGAACGTCAAAACTACTACCGGTTCGGAAAACAACCCAAATATAAATCATGAATCCAAATCATGCTTATTGAAATAATCCTTATAAAAAATTTCAATGCAAGTTTTAAATTTCGTGATACAAAAATGGAAAATGTGTATGTACGTACGTATAATCTATACTAATATTATAAAGAGGTAAAGTTTGTGAGTTTGTGACGTTGTGATGTTGTGACGTTGTAGGGGGTAATCTCAGGAACTACTGGTCCGATTTGAATAATTCTTTCAGTGTTATATAGATCACTCATCGAGAATGGTTATAGGCTATATATCATACGCTAAGACCAATAGGAGCGGAGCACAGGTGAAAAATGTTTCAAAATCGGGATGTTTTTTCCTTTTGAGAACTGCTGCGTGTTAGTGTTAGTGTATATATTCCACGCGAACGAAGTCGCGGGCAGAGGTTAGTAGCTTATATACGATCTAAGTAAACGTTATGAAATGAATGTAATGTATAAATTATGAATTATATAATCTTATATGTATGTGTTCGTTCTTCAATCACCCCGAATCGACAAGCCTAATTCGATTGAAATTTAAAGTCTAAGAAGGATATTTTTATCAATTAGACATTGCATTGCCAGCCATTTTTGTGTCGCTTTGACCTCACAAGCTCTTCATATTCCAATTAACCTTAGTTCTGTGCAACTTCACAAATGCTATCACCGACAATAATTCCGTACATAACTCAAAACTGTGAATCTAATGCCATCTTCAAGTGTGCTGAATTTCCCTCATCAAAACCGGTGAATAATTGTAATTCTAGTTGTTTATTCTTTCTCGTAAATTGAGACACTGAATAGTCTATGTGCTTTCATCAGTTTTTACTGGAATATCTCTTAATCTTGTAAGAAAAAGTTGTATAGTAAATAAAAAAAATATTAAAAACTATATTTATAAATTATAAATCACATGTTAATCTCTTTTTCACACACAAAAGCGTATGTATGCGAGCAGTCAACATCATTTAGTTTTCCGTCGTTCTTGAACACAGTGCCGCAGTCTTCGTTCGACAGCATATTGTTTGGTTCGTTAGGCGACCACACGCTGTAACCAGCTTCTTCTAGAGTTTGATCTGTTAACATTTTTTTTTTATTTAATCAAGATACCAGAATTGTAAATTTTGTAGGTGGTAGAGCCACGCTGAAACTATTATTAGTTTTAGTATGAACAGTTTGGCTCGTCCGGGGTAACACCACCCTCTCACAGAAAACTGACGTGAAGTAACAGTGCTTGCATTTTTGCGTTTCGTTCGGTCAGTGAGAGCGCCGGAGACCCATCTCTCCCTCTCCCTTCTCCTCTCCATTTCTCTCTCCTATAACCCCTCTCCATTTCCCCAAACACAGGCTGGCGACACACTTGTGACTCCTAGGAGTTGCTAGTGTCTATGGACGGCGGTGATCGCTTAACAACAGGTGACCCGCCTGTTCGTTTCGACCCCCCCAACGCAACGAAATCTGAAGGTCGTTATACGCAGCCTTCCTATGGAGACCGACCCGGCTGTCATCACAGAAGCTCCGCGACAAAGGGGCTTCGTCGCGGAGTATGTGAGGCAGATCAAAGGACGCGGCGGTAGAAGAGGGTGCATATACCACGCAATCCTCAAGAGAACGCCTGGCCTCATACCGGCCATACATAACGTTACACACCTCCTGCTTATGACCGGAATGTCCATCGACGCGTGGCGGGGCAAGCGCCGGCCGGCTCAATGCCACCGGTGCCAGTAATTCCGCCACGCCTCTCAAAACTGCCACTGCCAGATTGCCTGCGTGCGTTGCGGGGGCCCCACCCTGCAATACAATGTGAACGCCCGAGGACGCGGGGGTGCTCACCCCGCGAACAGTTCGACGCTCTGCCCCGTTTTTAAGCGGGAAACTCGAAATTGCCGTGCTGGAACCATCGCCCGGACTGGTGACTCCGGGCACAAGGCACGCCCACACATGGCCCCCCACACGGATGGTTGAAGAATCGGCCGCGGAAAGCCTGATGATCCCCGCGAACGACCCGATCCCTCGAGGAACGACGATAAAGACGTCCCCCGCAGCCAGCGGAAGAACAGTCGCCGGAAGCCTTCCAGTAGGAAGAACGCGCTGATCACGATAATCAGGAAAGCTGCTATGATCAAAGGGGAACAACCCGAAACAGAAGCCGAGCAGGCATGCATAGCGTATCTCGACAAAGTCTTCACCTAGGTACGCTATGCAACAGCAGCCCGGCCACGCAGGCCCGTCTACAGTAACCATACAACACAATGTGCGACTCTGCTGAGTCGCACTACCGAAGAGCCACAAAGACGCAGAGGAGGCGTCAAATAGACACACCGTTTGTCAAGGGTGGCGAAGAAAGCTTCCGCAAGAGAGGACACCCTGGTACGGACTCCCCGCACCCCTCCAGGGGGGAGCGAGACGATTGCAAATGGAGCACGACAGTCGACGACGTATTAGCGATTTCAAACTACGAGGAATCACAGTTCTATATTTTTCCTAACGGTGGTGATAAAATAATATTTCTCAGGTCCAAGTTTCTTCACAATCACCAAATTAAATTGGTAATAATATTAAAAAAAAAGAACTTACTGAATATCGTCTTAAAAACTCTCGTGGTATTTCCAACAGGTTTATCCGCTCGAAAACCAGCATAAAAAAACCACGGAAATCTTGCTCCTTCGAGCTTGAGCTCTGTGTTTGTTAGATTTTTTACAGCTAACATTTCTGACTCTGAATTCAAAACCAGTAGATGTGCGTTCTGTGCTCGGCAATCAGCATACGCTTCATTCCACGAGTATACAATCCTCGGTATCTTATAACAACTTCCAACGCTGGGGTAGTATTTATAACCTGTAATAGAAAAGTGTCACAAAAATGATCTTGGTTTCACCGTCCGGTAAATGAAGAATGCAAATTCAATGCCAGAAACTGAACAATAGCGTGCACACAAATCCAACAGCATTGGACATTATATATATCATATACCATCAAAATGACTATAAGAGTTTTTGGCGGGATTTTAATCTGTCATGTAGTGGATTTTATATTTTATTCAAAATCTTGTGTTTTTTGACTCTATATTTTGTAAATTTGGTGGTGTTTTACGTAATATAGTTAGTTTATTGTGCATAAGTGAAGTGAATGGAAAACAATACCACGGAGTATGAAATTCTGAGATGCCACAAAACTCCCTGGAAGGTTCTAACAAGGAAGCCATCACCTTGTTGAAACATTTAAATAATCATACAACGCAGGTAACATTATTAATTACACGACAATGGCAGTAATAATCTGAAATATTGATTACCAACAACGAACTTAAAAAAAACATGACTATAAAGATGTCACTATAAAATTTGATTACATGGCTCTATGAAAAATAGCGTGTAATTAGTAAGTTTAATTGATACTTTTTATCATATCTTTTCTCGTTTTATTAACAAGACATAATCATTATTGTTTCACACAAAAACAAAAATCCGATTGTATATACTAATTATTAATAAAAGTCAACACCTATACAATGTTATTTTATACCAAGAGTAGCGGTCTCGGCTTATGTTGTCCAGCACTGATGCTAAGAAAAAACCTTGACAAATTATATATGAAATTATTAATTAAAAATTATATATTAAAACCTTTCTCATGAATCACTTTATCTACGGATAAAAACTGATGGTAAGCATTATGCGAGATCCTTGTTGCCAACCCTTTTAAAGTCTATTAATCACACTTGCAGGATCCAAAGCTATATTTACCAGGAAGCCCATTCCATTGCGGGGTGGTAGGGATTTATAGCCTGACTGGGTCGCAACCACCATGAATATGGCAAAAAGCCCGTAATAGTGATTCGGGATCAGCCTGTGCATATCCAGCTTTTTACAGGCCGGCATGATAGTGGCGACCGGCGATGGATAGTGAGTCAGTCGGTGGTCGCTATTATTTTTGGATTGCACTGTGCTTACCATCAGCCATAGTGCAGTCATTTTGCCGTTCTACAGTAAAAAAAAATACATTTAGATTCTCCATTAATGTAATTATTCTACACCGTTTATGAGCGTGTCATCATCAACAATTCTCAAAAATAGTCATTGGATTTCATATTGAAATATTAATTCACTAGCCTCTGCCCGCGATTTCGTTCGCGTCAAATAGTTACTTTGGGCTAACACGCAGCGGAAGCTCTCAAGAGGGAAAAAAACTCCGATTTTGAAACATTATTTATTGGTGCTCCGCTCCTATTGATATTGGCGTGATGATATATAGCATATAACCATTCTCGATAAATAAGCTATATAACACTGAAAGAATCGGACTAAGTTCCTGAAATGACCCTCACAACATCACAAACTGACAACGTCACAAACTATAGTAGAGGTATAATACCTCTTTATAATATTAGTATAGATTATAAGCATATTTCAGTTAACTTATTAATGCTTACCTGTCCCAAATACGTGACAATGTTCATCATAAGGAGCATCTTTGGCTTCCACTTTGCATATAAATGGTAGTTGCCTATAGCATGGGAACGAATCGACTTCTCCCTTGCGCGTTACTACATCACATTGTCGTGACCATGGAAAATCAGTTCGACTGTCTGTGTTCATTGATGATACTATGAAAAAAGAAGACTAAACTTTAAATACATGTAACACATAACGTCAACCAAAAACACGTACAGAGAACCGGAGAAGGAAGTTAGTAAGTAACTATGTAGCGAAAAAATGTTGTTAAGGATAGAAGCCAGTTTACTCGGTTGTCAAATGCAGTTTCCGGAATACACCTACAGGTGTTTAGAACATTTTAAAGCTTCAAGATGATAGCTAACAAGATGAGCATTAAAAATGCTAAATAACTACGCAAAACCTCTTTGGATCCACACTATACATTTATACCGAAACGTTGCTAATAAATACATCGGTGGTTCCTCAAATAAAACTATGCAATACGACAAACGCTTTTTTTTCTCAAACCGACTACGCTATTAACCTAGCAAGGTCTTAACAGCTTCACCGGACTACAACCACAAACGCTATAACGATAACTTCTTAAATAGTATCAAGCTCGACATTAACCGCGTTATGTGATTTCCTTTTTAAAATAAAAATTTCGTTAATTGCATGACACGTAGTTTGCAAATCCATGTGTACAAAACATACACTTTGTTGACCGTGCTTAGTGTAGATTACAAGAAACACATACATACAATTAGTAAATGTGTTAAATAGATAAATGTATGTAAAATAAATAGTATCGGTATCTCATGGTGGATCCAAGAAAATTATGTCGCAGTAAACAGTGTTATCAGTAAGATTTATTAAGAAAAAAATAGAATATAACATTTCAATTTACATTATTTATTATATTGTATACTTAATCATTCTGACCTACGACCGCTCTAATGTAGACTGTCGATATTCATATTTTTCGACGAGCATGTGCTTATATTTACATTTATGTTTTGTTTGATGCCTTATTACCTATTTTTATTTAATACATTTTTATTCTGTAAAGATCTGGCCGATCCCAGCTCGTCTTTTCGAAAACGAATTCAAGGCACCCTAGGGAGTAAGAGGCCGTGGTTAGGACAATCGTGTGAATACGACAAATCGCATTACTAGGCAAACCTAGTCTTTTTTTTTTCGAAATGACTACGCTATTGACCCAGCAAGGTCTTAACAGCTTCACCGGACTACTAAAGCGAGCGCTTAAGGCACTCGGCCGATTTTATTATGGCAACCAGCTCAAGGGTGCACGGCACACCTCGGCTTGGCTGTTGCCTGTTGCATGCAAAATCGCGACCTATCTTAGCTAACCTAGCTAACTATTCATATATGTACGAGTTGTTGAAACGTATATGTGTACCAAGCATACACGCCTCAACAACTCCTCCATATATTTATTGTCGGAAAATTGTCGGAAAGGAAGTTTTTCAGTTCGATATGGAAAAAAAAAGTAAACCCTTCCACTTTCATGTGTAAGCGTGTAGGCGTGCACGTGTGTGGGGGGTGATCGTGTAGTGTTGTAGCGGTGATGTATATTTGTGTGTCACCGTATTGCGCAAGCAACGCACTCAAGGGCTCCCTACCGAGGGATCGAACCTAGGCTTGAGCCGCTACCGTGGGAGGCCAAATCGGGTGTTTTGCCTAGTCTTCTAAGCGCTCTGCCGAACGGCAATCAGTCTTTGCACGAAAATAGCGGTCTTTTGTTGTTTGTATATAAGACAATTTTTAAGTGAAACTTTTCGATTTTCTTTGGCAAAAATTCAGCATTGTTTTGACAATAAAGATTATAATATTATTAATTATAAGTAATTATAAAAAATTAGAAAAATAATAAAAATAATTATAAAAGTGACCTGTATTTAAAGATGTGATAAATCTATAACACTGGAATAGACATTATGGGGTGTAAGGGGTGTCGAATAACATCTTAAGACTTGAGACACCCAAGCCAACCTCACCTGCACGTGGTGCACCCTGCTGATCAACGAACGAGGCAATGGCGATAGCGCGGTGGTAGGGTTTTACAGCCCGACTGGGTTGCAACCACCATGTACATGGCGAGAAAGCCCGCCATAGTGACTGACTTTTGCGCGTCGCGTTTCGGGATCAGCCTATGTATATCCAGTACCGGGTGACTTTCGTCATTATGGCCGGCATGACAGCGGCGACCGACGATGGATGATCAGTCTCTCGGTGGTCGCCACTGTTTTTGGATTGTACTATGCTTACCATCACATACATACCATACATATACATACCATAGTGCAGTCACTTTATCGTGCATCAATAAAAAAAGACATTTTTCTAATGTACGACCAAATAGTTATCACTCTCAAGTTAGTCAAAATCTAGCGTCAAGCCCCTACAGCTGTGTTCTGGAAGATGCAATTATAAATCAGGGTGCCTAGCGAAGTTGCTTATCTACAATCACTAACGCAAATAGAAAACGGAAAAATGTATGGAAATTGCATATCTGAACGCTATATTACGTGTTTGTAACATGTGATAATCAGGTGATATAGCGTTCAGATATGTCATCTCCATACATTTTTCCGTTTTTTATTTGCGTTAGTGATTGTAGAATTTAATTAAATTGACTTGAAATAGTAATTTAATTAACTGGGAAGTAGTTAATAGATACAGCCTGTACCATTACGTGTCATAAACTCAATAACACTTCATACATTTCCCTTCAGAGATAGTAGTGTTTTTGTTTATACAGTGAAGAAACGATAAGCATAAAACAGAAAATTATATTAATTAACACTAATAACTATAAATATTAGTAATAATTCTTAGCTGATTTACATAATGTGTAAGCATGAAACAGATAATATTGCCAATGTACAAACAATGACATGTTCTTTGTTATTACCAAATTGTGTTGTATTGTAGAGTCTTATTAGCCACCATTTTTGCCTATGACTATTTTAAATAGCCATAGGAACTATAAAGTCGGTAAGAAAACAGTAAAGTGTGATAGATAGTACAACATATAAATTATATAAATATTATAGCGCTGAAAGGTTTATTTGTTTGCTTGAACGCGCTACCTTTTTTTTTTCTCGAACTGACTACGCTATTGGCCTTACTAGGCCTTCACAGCTTCACCGGACTACTAAGGCCAGCGCTTAAGGCACTCAGCCGATTTTATTTAAGTAACATGCTCAAGGGTGCACGGCACACCTCGGCTTGGGGAACGCGCTACCTTCAGGAACTACTTGTCTGATTTGAAAAATTATCTCCGTGTTAGATAGTTCATTTATCGAGGACGGTTATGTGCTATATATCACCACGCTAACACCTATAGGAGCGGAGCAACTATGAAGAATGTTTCAAATCGTTTTTTTTTTTTCCTTTTGAGAGCTTCCGCTGCCCGTTATCGTAAGCCCAAAGTAACTATTCCACTCGTGTCCTATACAATACTAGCAGCCACCTGCGACTCTGTATACGTATGTATCTTTATAAAAGACTAATTTTGTTCGTGACTTCGCTCCCGTTAATGTAGCTTTGACTCATCCCTATTATGACCAGTTCGGTAGTGAAGACGTGAAAGAGTAATAAACAAAAAAACTCATATTAGCTTCTATAATACTAACCTAACTACCAAACTCATTTGACTTAAGCCTTTTTTTCCTGTAACATCAACTATTTGCCAATGAAAATCCGATCAAAATAGTTCTAACCGTTTCGGAGATTAGCTAGAACAAACACATAGGCAAATGTTTTTTTTTTAATAGTGTACATGCTCTCACTTTCAATTACTTAAAGCTGTTATTTCAACAATACAAATACACTTCAATTTAAATTATTTATAGACAGAAGTAATCAGTTCATTAATCATGCATAGGAAGCGAAATTACGAGATCGAGCTAATTTTTAGACAAAAATAAATTCAGTAGTTGTGTTTCATGAGAATTTGTAAGAGTTGGATACCTTTATTAAAACAGTATTCCAATTTAAAGTAGTAAACATAAAAAAATATTAATATAATTAGTTTATTTGTTGGATTTTTTGCCGGGTTCTTGGAATATCATGTAGTAAATTTTATATTTTATTCATAATCTTGTGATATTTGGCTTTATAATATGCAATATACATAGGTGATTTTTTACGTAATATGGATGGTTGTACATTAGTGAAGTGGTTGAGAAATAATGCTACGTAATATGGATTCTGACTTTCTATAAAAACCGCCTGGAAAGTTTTAACAAGACGGCATATTGGTAATTCATTGAAATGATCTCAAGAATTTTTTAATATCATTCGTTACCTTCGACAATGGCAGTAATAGTCAAATGGAAAGTGGGTTGCCAAAACAAAAAAAAAAAAAAAAATATAATTTTATTGATACCACATGGTATTAATTTTCGATAGTTATTCGTAATAATCTACAACAAGGATGGTTGCCAAAAAAAAAAGTCAATTTCTTTAAAATTTATACTGCGATGTATATAATTTCGATAGTTTTTCCTATAAGGAAAAATACACATTAGCATGCTTACTAACCAGTTTAAAAGAAAATAAATAAATAAGTAGTTTTTTTTAAGAAACGTTCTTATTGATACTGCGTAGTATGTAATTTAGATAGTTATTCCTACAAGGAAAAATAAACATTATCATTTATACCTACTACTTTATTGTGTAACAGCGGGAAAACCAAAGTTATCACGCATTTAAAATCTATAAAACATCAGAACGACTGAGTAATAATTGACATACAATCTAGAGAACACAAACGGCAATCAATAACCCTCGTACAAAGTTGCGAAACCGGCCACCCAGTATTTCCAGCCAATGATATCATCCTCTCCCAAAAAATTTACAAATCTCGACATAGTTATAAATTTTTTGAGACCAACTTTGAAACATGAAAGATACCCAATGCTTTTCTATGAATCCCTGACATCGTGTCTTCACAATTAGATAATGAGTAATTAAAGAGTGAATAAAAGACATTCGAGTTTACATATAATAGGTCTTTTTACCTATGAAATCGTCGTTCTGCAGTACTGGCCATTTCAAATCAAAATATTTTTTGTTTGGCTAAGAATTCTAACTTCAAATTAATTTTATTTTAAAAACATTGAATACTTTTCCAAAAATAGTCATTTGTTTATTGATTAGTGGTAAAATTTTCATCGCATTTCAATCTTTTTTGTCATCATAGCTACGTTAAAAATTCGAGTAATTATGGAATATGAGTACCGTCGTGGCAGCAACGCGGCACAAGCGGTACGCAACATCAACGACTTTTACGGAGGTAACACTACAAACCAACGCACCACTTGTTATTGGTTTGCTCGCTTCCGTTCTGGGAATTTCGACCTGAAAAATGAACCTCGCGGTCGTCCGAAGATTTTTGTCGACAAGGACGAATTAAAGGCGATTGTGGCAGCTGATGATACACAATCTACAGCTGAATTAGCAACAGCTTTTGACATTAGCGTCAAAACAATATTGGTCCATTTGCGTCAAATTGGCAAGGTAAAAAAGCTTGACAAATGAGTGCCCCACCAACTCAATGATCGCCAGCGCTAGTACGCGTCGAGACGTGCCTTGCACTGCTCAACAAACACATAAATGAAGGAATTTTGAACCGCATTGTTACCTGCGATGAAAAATAGATTTTGTGTGATAACCGCAAGCGCTCAGCAAGATGGTTGGATCCTGATTCAGCACCTAAACAATGCCCTAAACGAAAACTTATCCCTAGAAAAGTGATGGACACTGTTTGGTTGTCTAGCGCCGGTGTGATTCATCACAGATTCTTACCAAACGGGATGAGCATTACTGCAGATGTGTACTGTGAAGAACTGAACACAGTGATGGAGAAGCTGGCACATCTCCAACCAACATTGGTCAATCGCTCGTCTCCGCTGCTCCTGCACGACAACGCGCGACCTCATACTGCACAGCAGACGGTCTCCAAGTTGCAAGAACTGGGGTTGGAAGTTTTCCGTCATCCGCATTACTCACCAGACCTTGCGCCTACAGACTACTACTTTTTCCAGAATTAAGATAACTCCTTGGCGGGAAAATAATTCAATACCCGATAGGCAGTACAAAATGCCTTTGAAGAATTTGTTGCCTCCCGTCCAGCTGATTTCTTTAAGAAGGGCATCAATATACTGCCACTGCGTTGGCAAAGATGCATTGATGGGTGGGGTGATTACTTCGATTAATACCAATAAAAAATACATGAAAGAAATTCGTTTACATTTTTTCTTACAAAACGGCAATTTCATAGGTAAAGACCTAATATCAATATTAGGCATCTGTCCGCGTGGAATAGTTACTTTAGGCTAACGCTAACATTAACTCTCGACTTCGTTTTCGGAGAAGGTAAAAATATTTTTAAATAATACATACGTCGTACGTAACATGTGGTCTTAGCGTGATAATATAGCCTACAGCAATGGTACTCAAACTTTTTTTTTAAATGGACCACAAACACGTTTCGCGTGGTGTCACAAGCCGTAAACTACAAATATATAGTAGGTATTACATAAAAAAACCTAGTTTCAAATTAACAACGTATTAATGTAGTGAAAAATGGTAATTTGATAAAACAAACTTGGTATAACCCTTATATCATAAGAAACGCATTGCAGTCGGGTTATCTGGGATCTGTTTAATTTATTCAGCGTGCTCATAGTTTTTCTGATGGCCACGAAATTTAAAATAATTGAATATAAGGTATACTTTGGTGGGCCAAAGACAAAGATCCGTCCTAGGTTGAGTATATAGCCTTCCTCGATAAATGAGCTATCTAACACTGCAAGAATTTTTCAAACCGGACCAGTAGTTCCTGAGATCAGCGCGTTCAAGGAAACAAACTCTTCAGCTTTATGCTATTAGTATAGGAGTATAAATTTACGATTTCAAACACTTACAATCAATAATTGGGGTTTCTTCAGCGGATTCGTGTTCTTTACCATCGGAGGCGACCCACACATAATTCCCTATATCAGGGAATTGTTTCAACATTCCATGCAGTTGGATAACATCGCGCTGCGAAGGAATCATCAGCTGCGCACCTTCAATGGAACAAACCTCAGTTGCGCTTCTCAGCGTCCGTGTTTCTATATGTAATTTGTAGAATGCATCAGTTCTTTTACTATACGTATAATCGCTACGGTATATCTTTGTTCTCGCCGGAGCTGGTGCTGATACAAGAGCTGAAATCGTACAAGATTATTAGTATTAATGTATCTTTTTATGGATACAACAATGAATATTGGTTAGGGTGTCCGTTTTATACCAAGCTGGCTCTTTTGACTTGGATATCGTTCAAAGCATTAGTTTATAGCCTTAAAATATTTAAGAAAAAAAGCACTTCTTTCTAATGGCATTTAACCATATTTAAATCAAGATACCTTTTTCATTCATTTAATATGGAGTTTTTTTCACTTTTTAGATACTAATGTTTGTCTTGCCTATTCTATTAAATAGCTTAAAAACATTATAATACTACCTTCTGCACGCGACTTCGTCCGCGTGGATTAATAACTTTGGACCAATTAAGGAAAAAAAAACATTTTGAAACATTCTTTATTGGTGCTCCGCTCCTATCAATCTTAGCGTAATGATATATAGTATAACCTTCTTCGGTAAATGAGTTATCTAACGCTGAAAGAATTTTTCAAATCGGACCTCAAATATTTACATAAACCTTTAATCCCCTATTTGTTATGGTTATTTTGTACCCTTGAAAGTAAAACTTTCAGAAGCTTTGTATGTCATATTTATTTATATCGAATCAACAGCCTAAAAAAGAAGTTTCAAATTTATAGCTCTAAAAATGACGACATTATTTACAACCCTTTTGTGGCATTAAAAAGTAGCTTATGTCCTTTTTGAGGTTATAGACTATCTGTGTGCTAAATTTCATTTAAACCGGTTCAGTAGTTTTACTTTCGCATTTATAATATTAGTAAGGGTTTATCTTCCATCTACTAAATTTTGAAATGGGCGTCGAATATTTTATTAGTACGTTTTATAAGGTATACATAAGGTTAACATTTAATAGAGAAAACGTTAAAAATATATTTGACTTTATCATTAACAACAGAAAATACCGTATTTTTTATTCATTCTGATTATATATCATATCTATTTTAACATTTATCTAGCTATATCCCTAAACTTTTCAATTAAAATAATTACTCAAAGTTATTCAATGCACAATGTACTACATCATATTTTACTTATATTGAATATTAATATTGCAAATAGCGTAGTAAAAACAAATAAGAAATTTATTTCACCGCAAACAATTGACGAGAAGCACGACTGAGATAAAGTTTGTATACACTTAATTATTTGGAATAAGATCTAATATTTGACAAAAACAAAGAATATATATACTTACACAATGTAAATAATAAAAAACACACGATGGATGTTGCCATTTCTACGTTAGTATATAAAAAAATACTCAGGAAATACGTCCACTCACAATAATACTTCGTATACACACTGACAATTATTATTAGTAAATTAAACTAGACCATGACCAGTGATAATGTACTATTTATTACTGTCATATAGATTATATGAGGAGACCAGATAGTTCAGTTCACGCAGACGACAATCGTAACAAGTTATCGTGGGTTAACTGACTCCCATGAGGAATGTATTTGATAAGTTAACTTAGCTTCACTGCTGATGGTAGTTGCATAGAAATGCCGTATTCTGAGATTGTTAGTGGTGGGAATAGGCCGTCAAAACTTGGTCAAAGCCTTGACTTCTTTCACCTCCATTAATGCGGGTTTATCATACGGAGCGATGTGCACTGTATTTTTTCTTGTTTGCGAGGGCAAGGGTATTTTTTTTATTATTATTCTATTCTGCAGACTCTTGGTCCGCACCTTTTTTTTGCTGGCATGTAGTATTTTTTATGCGTAAAATTCGTATCCGTGAGCGAATTTTTTTTAATTATTAATTTATTAAATATTAACTGTTCAATTATTAGTTTTGGTTTTATTATACAATTTTTGCTTTAATGACGTTATTGTTTTTATAGCGCTTGCATTTCCATTCTTTATGGCCATTTTTAGGTTTAATCCACAATATCCCGTACCGGAGCGTCCACGGCCCGACGAATGAACCTACTTATCGCGTCGTCGGTCACGTCGGTATAGTAGACACAGGTGTCGGTGTGTCTAGATATTGCCACTATAGCATGTGAAACGCTATCGTGGATTTGTACCCTTCTGCTCTTTGTTTGCAGGATCACCACCAATTTGAAGGTCAGTCCCTGAGATTCATGGACTGTCAGAACGTGCGATCCTTCCCCTACCTCTTAGCCCCTTTTATCAGGGCTTTTTTCTCCTCCTGTGTGTATACAGGAAGAGAGTATCGGGAGTGTGTGAGGGTATTTGTTCGCCCTGGTAGCCCCTGATGCTCAGAGAGATCTTACTATCGGTTTCAGTGAATATATACCGTCGTATACTTGACTCAGTGCATAGGCTACATCCATCGGGTTCCTGTAACTGCAAGTGAGCTGTTTGTCAATACCGGCTACGGCCGTTGGTCTGGTATATGCCATCCGAAATAAGTTTTTCCGGTCGATGTAGGGTAGTTAGTTGATATCTCCGATGAGGAGAATTTCGCTTGCTCCCGACAACCGACCGGCAGTTAACCTTGGACGTTTATCATATTCTTTGAAACCATTCACCAATATGGACGCCATGGTGCGCGCACGCTTTTTTGCTTTTTTACCATGTGCCTGCACCAGTTTCTTCTGTAGGTCTTTTGCCGCTTCGATTGTGGTAGTCGCTACAGCGTCCCTCTCCACATTGAAGTTTTTAATCAACCACGTAGTCTTTCCACAGCCGGGAACTCCGTTCGTCCATCTGATCTTAGGTGTCGTTTTAGTGCTTTCCACCACTGCTGGATTTAGAACCCTCGAGGTAGTGTTTACCCTATGGAGTATTTTTTCTTCCAGCATGATTCTCGTGCACCGAGAAACTACTACTATTGGATCCTCCGGGGGCGCTTCGAACAACTGGGGCTGAGGTGCTTCCCGTGTCTCGCTCTCTTTCCTTAGTCCGAAACCACTGGTGGAATTGTAAGCGGTCATGTAGCTGCCCGTCATTACTCCTGCTAGGGCTGTCGTTGTTGTAGATAGTCGCCTCCGCTTCCTTTAATCTAGCATCTCTCAAGGCCACGATTCCCAGATGGTGGACCTCTAGAATTTGTGTACACGTAAGTGTGTTGACTTTAATCGTGGCAAAGGTATTAACGGATATATGCTCAATCGCGGGATCTAAGGGTATATAATCGACGGGGCTTGGTAATAGGAACATACACACTTGCTTGGCATATATAATGAGTCCAATCGATGATTTCAGCTCTGTGGGTGTGGAGAGAAACTCTTTGTCCAATACACAGAGCGTTCACGGATTTCTCGCGGTACATACAATAAACACTGGCGTTTATATCAATCACTCCGGCGCGTGCGTTAAAGGGTGTTGACGCGTGCGTTCAATAGCTATGCGGGCGACACAATGCTCTTTAGCGGTATGCTGAGGAGAGGACAGGTGCGGTAGGGGAGGGTAAGAGTCGCCCTCGCGTAGCAAACAACAAAACTAACTTCTTATAAAATAACTACTAGTTAGGAATATAATACACACATCAAAAAAGTCTAAGCAACATGCGTGATATTACAAATGTTACCATTTATATTAATTAATTTCTAAGTATTTACTCAAACAAAGTGCGTAGGTAAGTAAACTTTTTTGTTTTTGATGACATACTGGCTGGTTGTAAAAAAAAAATTGATTATGTTTAGTTTTTTCATAAAATTCAAATGACTGCGAATTTGTTTGGAATTTAAGTGCGTTTTAATTGCGACGTTTAGTCTTGATTTTATAATTTTACCAACCATTTAAATAAAGTTAGCGCCAAAATTGAATTGTTAGATATTCTTTACGTCATGAAGCGACGTCATTTGATGGCAGATGAAATGCAAAGAGCTGTAGGGATGTTGCAAGTGGGAAGTAATCAATCTCTGGTATCTCGACATTTTGGCATTCATAGAAGTGTTATTTGTCGTCTTTGGCAGCGCTACAATAATACAGGAGAACCCGTTGAACAGCATCCAGACCGTAAAAGGAGTACAACCACTCGGCAAGACCGGTACATACAACTGACTGCAAGACGCCAGCCGATGTTAACCGCTCAAGAGATAAGTTTGAGGCTACAAATTTCAAGTGGTGTTGATGTAAGTCCTCAAACTGTGCGAAATCGACTGCATGAGTGCGGCCTACGAGCTCGACGCCCAATCAGGGGCCCACCGATACGTCACGGGAATCGCGCTCGTCGATATGAATGGTGTAGAGAACGCATAACAAGGACCCAGGAACAATGGGATAAAATTATGTTTTCCGATGAGTCGCGACTCGGGTTTAAGCTTGATACAAGAAGGGTGCGAGTGTATTGTCGGCTCGAAAATACTGAAAGGCTCAGGTGCGTTTAGGAAGTTCATCCATACAGCGGCTCAACAGTTATGTTATGGGCGGGTATTATGAAGAACAGGCGAACTGAGCTCGTTTTTGTAGATGGAAACATGAATGCTGAAAATTACATTGAGGATATTCTCAGACCTTATGTCTACCCATTTGCACAAACCCTTTGGCTCCGATTTTAGGTTAATGCATGACAATGCGCGTTCACATACAGCTCGGCGAACCAGTGAATACTTTGCCACGGAGAACATCCGGGTATTGCCCTGGCCTGCACAATCGCCAGATCTCAACCCCATCGAGCACGTATTGGACATGCTCCAGTACCGTGTTTTGAAGGACTTGGACGGAGCAACAACAACCCAACAGCTGAAGGAGTTGCTACAATTCCATTGGGAGCGAATACCGCAAGATAACATAAACAGTCTCATTAATTCAATGAATAATCGTTGCCGACAAATTCTGAATAGCAGAGGAGACCATAGTTTGTATTAAATTGTTCTATTCTTTCACAATAAATACATTTTCTTTAGAAATTTCATTTTGTAAAAAAATGTTTAGTTTCTTATGTATGTTTACATCATAGAACCCTAAAGATATTATTTTAAAAATAAAATACAACGTTATAATGTGAAGAACTATCCTAAAAATTAAATTAGTACATGTTGCTTAGATTTTTTTGATGAGTGTAGTTATAGTAATATATTATAGAACGTACCAAAGAAAAAACAAATTTCATGGTATTTAAATGCGCTGAAGCAACCCTAAAACTGCAGACTCGGCATTTTGTTGTTTGATAAGTGTTCAGTTTTACTCATATCTGCCTACACTGGATACATTCTCGTAAACATGTTTATCGGACGATTTCTTATAATTGTTTATACGTCAGCAATCACTACACTTTATTCGTATTTAATTTATAAACATGTATAGTGATATGTAAATAAAACACTGGAAATACCTCATGTCATAAATATTGTACTTTTGAATATATTTGCGCAAAACAATTAACGTTGCAAACTTCCGTAAAAATGGTTACTTTCTCAAACTCCGATTTTTTTTTCTCGAACTGACTACGCTATTGACCTGGCAAGGTCTTTACAGCTTCACCGGACTACACCAAACTCCGATTACATTGTCTCTGTAATACTGTAGGTAAAAGACAACAGTGAAAATCGCTATATCACAGCCCAGTGATTGATTCAAACAAACCAAAACTTACAAAGAAAATAGCGTTAATTCAAATGACACGATTGAAATAATTCAATTGTTCTATTATTCATTATCTAAGTCATAATTCTGCTATTTAACATTACGTTAAATTTTTTATGTTTATTCTTGATTGATAGAGGTTGTAAATTCATCTTATTACTAAGCTTTTAGTAAATGAAAATAGTGTGGTGATACCATAATATGATATTAGATAGATATACTACCCTCAAGTTGAAAATCTATCACCAAGCAGTAAGGGGTGTTTGTGGCAACAGCACTGAAAAACCAGTAGTCATAGTTTTAGCAAATTTACCAACTTGGACAGCATCGTTATTTAACATCAAACGAGGTTGTGTTCAAGCGCTAAAGCTAATGTATAAAAAAATAGAAATATTGTTATAGTTTTAACATTAAACCCTGAAAGGTTCAAAACCATAAAGCTTTAAACACCATACAAACGAATGTAGACTTTATGAGTCACATGGCAACAGACTGTTGCCAGCACAAAACTTAAAGAAATACTGTGTTTATTATAAAACTTTGAAAAATAACAAATTATATATTGTCATTTTTTATTTATAATGTATTTTGAAAATATTTTTTCATATATAATTTTTGGTATTTTCTGTATATATGCCTACCGAATCGAATAATAATTTAGTGGAATTCACACAATGCCTGAGTGAAATGACTGCCATAATTGCCAGTCTGAATGTGGAATCAGTGTTTATGTTAGGGGACTTTAATGCGCACCCCGGCGAATCATTTGCTAATGAACTTTTAAATTTTTGCGCAGATCAATCGTGGTCCTGTGTAGACTTTGAACTGTTGCCGCCGGACAGTCATACGTTTATCAGTGATGCACACGGCCGTCAACGATGGCTTGACCACTGTCTTGTAACTAGTTCTGCGCGGCAGTCTGTATCTGCGGTCTCTGTATTATATAATATCTATTGGTCTGATCATTATCCTGTGTCTATACTATGTAATTTTAACTTAGTTAAACCACAGTTATCTGTACCTAATATTTGTATTAATAGAATAGTCTGGGGTGAACGTGACTCGTCTCAGTTAGCTAGATATAAAAATGTATGTAACTCTAAACTTCGTGAAATTGATTTTCCTTCTGAACTAAGCAATTGCGCAGATTATATGTGTTGTAACAAAGATCATAAAGTCCTGTTAGATAACATGTATGATAAGATCATTTGTGTACTCTCAGAGGCTGCTATATGTAGTTATAATACTACCGATAAACGTAGAAGGAAGTATGTTACCGGATGGAACAGACACGTTCGTGATGCTCATCGGAGAGCTCGACAATGTTTTCAGGCTTGGCTGTATGGGGGCAAGCCAAGAGCAGGTTGTCTCTATAATGATATGTTTGAAAGTAGGCGAGCTTTTAAATCTAAACTAAAATGGTGTCAAAATAATCAACAAATGATAAAAATGAATATAATAGCTGAACTCCACTCAAATAAAAAATTCAGTCAGTTCTGGAAGAACACTAATAAAATGAATCATAAGCCGAGCGTTCCCGTCAGAGTAGCGGGAGTGCAAGAGCCTAGCGAGATTGCCACTATATTCTCCCATCATTTCAAGGTTGACTCTGCCCTGGGGAAATTGCGTCAGGAGCCCGATGCTGAGGATGGCGGTAAGCGTATTGTTACTTTTACTACGAAAGAAGTGTTTGCGGTGATCAAAGACATGGTAAGGGGTAAATCCCCGGGTCACGACAACCTTAGCATCGAGCACCTGCAGCATGCTGGTGTACACCTACCCAGAGTGCTCTCTATGTTTTTTACCCTGTGTTTGGGCCACTCTCACCTGCCTAAGAAACTAATACGTACTATAGTTGTACCAATCATCAAAAATAAAACTGGTGATGTTTCAGATATAAACAATTATAGACCCATTTCTCTAGCCACAGTGCCTGCTAAAGTACTGGACAGCCTGTTAAGTCAGCATCTGAACAAACACGTTTCTCTAAATGATGCACAGTTCGATTTCAGGCCCGGTCTTTCCACCGAGAGTGCTATCATGTGTCTTAAGCAGACTGTGCAGTATTACACAAGTAGAAAGACCCCTGTATATGCTGTCTACCTTGATTTATCGAAAGCCTTCGATCTGGTATCGTATGATATTCTTTGGGGTAAATTGAGGGATGAAACTTGTTTACCTAGAGAAATTGTGCTATTATTTATGCATTGGCATAAGAACCAAAGAAACTTTGTAAGGTGGGCAGGCTCTCTTTCGGAGGAGTATGGGCTGGATTGCGGAGTGAGGCAGGGGGGACTTACCTCTCCTACGCTCTTCAACCTATACGTCAACCGACTAATTGATGAGCTCAGCAGCACCGGCATTGGGTGTCATATAGACGGAGTGTGCGTAAATAACATCAGTTACGCAGATGATATGGTGCTGCTGAGCCCTTCCATCGGTGCTTTACGAAGGCTTCTGAAAATTTGTGAGTCTTACGCGGTGGCTCATGGACTCAAATACAATGTTAAGAAGAGTGTATTAATGATTTTTATCCCGGATAACAAACGATACACTTTTGTTCCGAATTTCATTTTATGTGGTACAGCTCTAAACAAGGTCGAGCGATTTAAGTATTTGGGTCACTGGGTCACCGAAGATCTTGAGGACAATGTGGACGTGGATAGAGAACGCAGAGCGATGTCTGTCCGATGCAATATGTTGGCCCGTAGATTTTCACGGTGTACAGGGTCTGTCAATATTACACTTTTTAAAGCGTACTGTCAGTCATTTTACTCTTGCAGCCTGTGGGTTAACTATACGCAGCGAGTATACAGCGATCTGCGCGTTCAATACAATAATGCGTTCCGGGTGCTGATGGGGCTGCCGCGCTACTGCAGCGCCTCCACGATGTTCGCGGATGCTGCTACTGACGACTTTGCAGCAATTATGCGCAAACGGTGTGCTTCTATTATGCGTCGCATGCGCGACAGCCCCAACAGCATTCTGCGCGTTCTTGCGGACCGGTGGGACTCTCCAATATTGGCTCGCTGGATACGACTACATGTAGTCGTACAGTGAGTTTCCAACATCATCGGAGGTCCACCCGAACCTGCCTACTTTTTATTTTTATTTATTTATAATTTATTATTTTTACTCAATTTAAACTTGTAATTATAATAAAAATATGGATGTAATCGTTTGATGAGTCTGAATTAAATGATATATTATTATATTATTATTATTATTATAATTACTTTTTTGCTGAACCATAAAATTGACTAAATAACGATGTGAAAATAAAAACACGTTCCGTCATTTTTTTTTAATGTGATTACGCCATTGGCCTAATAAGGCCTTAAGAACTTCACTAGACTACTAAGGCGAGCGCTTAAGACACTCAGCCGATTTTATTTTGACGACTAGCTCAAAAGAGCACGGCCACCTCGGCTTGAGCTGTTGCTAGTTTATGTAATTCGCGATCTAATTGAGCTAACCTAAACTAAGCTACATATTCATACGTACATACGTTAGTGAGATATATATGTGTACCAAACATATATATCGCAATAACTCTTAATATGTATTTCGTGTCGGATATTTTTTTTTGTTTGAACTAATTCAGTTCGATAAGTGAAAGAAATAAAACCCTTCCACTTTCATGTATAAGCATGTATGCGTGCACGTGTGATATGTGTAATGTTGTTGCAGTGTTGTAAGATTTTGTGTCACTGTATCGAGCGAGCAGGGTACTCAAGGGCTCCACGCGGAGAGATGTTCCGCCATTTTGAGAAGTTTGTGTGCTGATAGGCGCTTAGTTCTTTGTCGAATAATCATTATATTCTAAACAAAATTCTATGTAAGTTTTTCAGGTAAAAGTAATATGATGAATAAAATAAAAGACATTTCTTTGTAATTATGCAGTAGTTTATTGTTACACAATACCACGATCTCGGGTTCTATGCCCGAGCCGTAACTCTACGTGTACTCGAGCCACCACGCGGACGCCAACTACCACGAAAGAGATTTTTGATAATAAACCAAAGTCAAATAATGCAAATTATATTAAAACCTATTATATCTCACATACATGAGTACACAAATGAATACACTGTTACACCATATGCTTAATTATTTTTGTTTATAGAATTGTATTAATAATTGTATTACGTAGTTCAAATTGACTAATAAAATTTATTTTTTAACCAGCAATAAAAGAATTTCTGATGTCGTGTGATGTCATTATACATACAATAATCGAATGACTGATATTTCTCAAAATTTTTGGCATACTTAATTTTCACGCAATCGGTCATAACTAATAATTATAATAGGATTCAATAAAAAATAATAAATAATTACGTTTGATAGCTACAATAAGATACCCTATGGTATTTACTTTCTTATTATTCATTAATTAAATAACTGAAAAATTGTAATACAGTATTTATTCATTCAATAATTGTAAAATAAAAATAGCAATTGTACGAATATTGTAATGGTTTAAGCAATTGCTTAGCCGCAACCACAACGTTATCGTATTTTTGTAAAGTGACATATGACCTATATGTAAAATGCGGAGACTGTCTTTGGAAATTGTTTAAGGTGTTTATAAAATAAATGAGAATTAGTTAAAACGGAGTCCGGTGCACGCGGTAGCGTCGAGCACAGCGCTACAAAATTATTACAATAGTTTTGGCAGTTCGCAACAATGGTAAAATGCAAGTAACTCCACACCGCACACGACAGAAACACCTACGAATAATATTTACATTCAATTGTTGTTTTTGTTTCGTAAAAACCTCACATTTATACGAACTACAGCACTCCGTATTTGATTTAGTACGTCGCGGCGAAGAGTGAGACGCACGACTAATATCGGTTTTAGAAAGCTTTCTCCCCATCGCGCAGCGTAATTACTGCGATAGATAAAGACAATGCCATATGACACCAAACTCACCGGACTATCTCGCTCTTCTCCCCGACGTGCCTAATCAAAAGCCGAGTACTATAAACGACTACTGCGTGTGTCTAATAATCAAAAGAAACACAGTCAAATCAGAATCGTCGTAGAGTGTTCAAAGCAATCGTCTCTAATAAGTCTTATAGTAAACGTCGTATTCGGCGTAATGCAATCTATACAGCCATTTTACAATATAACCTAAACTATAAAGAGTAACTTAAAAACTTCTATCAGTGCACAAAGTATCTACTATATACATTTCTCATTAAAACTCCGTAATATTAAAAATAATTGTCATAGTAAACATCAAGATTACATTTTTTTTTTTACTTTTTGCATTATATTTAATTGAATTAATTATTATACAAAATTGTGGGATTATTGAAAACAATACCATACATAGATAGCTCATGTGTTAACAAGAAACTTAAATCATCTCTTGTGAAAATTGACCTAATATTTACAAGAAAAAAAATTAGAACCACACGTTTGTTTCCGCGTAGTGATTCAAATGAACATAAAATCAGCCGCGACTGGCCGTAAAATAGAACGAATTAAAACGTATCCTAAATTATTATTAACTAAAGATCACTTGTGTATGTTAAACAAACAGTTATTAAAACTTAAAAGTAATACGAGATCTCTGAAAGTCTGGAAATACGATACGTACATTTTTTTATACACAAAATATGAAGCGTGTTCTATTAGGCGCAGCGATACCACAATATAGACAAATACAGACAGAGAGCTCCGTCAGACATTGATTTTAATCTCGTTCAACTGTAACACAGATAAAAATTTCAATATGAGAATTCCAATAAAAGCATTTATCATATCGATAACATTTAAACATATTTATTCAAATCGTACATACACTCTTACGTGTCCTTATGCAGTTATCCATCATTGTGTGGAGCTGCCTTTCTGTATTTGTCTGTTTTGTGGCAATAGGTACTGTGTGCATTCCACATTGCGATCTTCGGTATTAACTTTAGAGGAGTGGCAACAATTGCAGCGGATGAGATGTTAATATTCATAATTAATTTATAAATACCTACAAGTAACATTGTTCAATATTTTAATCATCAAGGAGAATGGAATATAGTATTGTCATTTTTTTTATTTAGTTTTGTATTCAATCATGTCAAAGAAAAATGTTCATCTAATATATACAGTCATTAATACCCGCAGTGTGACTTTTTAATTTTTTTTATTAAATTATTATAAACTGATCACGTCCACTACAACTGGGCCTCAATGTTTTCCATATACATACCAACTGAGTATAACTACTTTCTACTTATATACATACATCCAATCGACTCTTCTTTCGTATTATTAGAAGTCAAGCGCCCTCTTACAACGTTTACATTAAAAAAGCGAAGATTCTTAAACCAAGCCTAGATTAACCGAGCTATAATAACACTCTATCTGATCTGAGTAACATAAATCAAATCACAATAATCATGTCAACATTTTCATTATTTTTAAATAATAAACTGAAAAATCCTTTATTATTTAAATAAAATAATGTATTACTATTTATAAAATTATTTTTGAAATATTCTTGGAGTCTTTTGGAGTCATAGCCGCGAATCTAGACTTAGTCTGAAATGAAGAGATATTTGACTATTATAGTAATATTATATACAGTGAGTGACGAGTGGCTGCGGAACTGTGTTTAGCTTAATTACGCCTAACGAATCACAGTGATAGTTATCTGAGATAAGGCAAGGTGGGTCTGTCGCGGCCCGTGTCAATACTATTTAACTTTATCACACAATAAAAAATTACAATTTTTTTTTTGCAGCAATTCTAATCATTTGTATGTAAACTGCAAAAAATGAAAGATAGTGAGCTGTAACAACGAAATTTTATACAAAAACTATCAACATGTACAACTAACAATATATCACTAAAAATTAGCGATAGATGGCGTTAAAACAAATTTCATGTGAAACACCACAAAATGGTATGAAAGCTAACAGGTTACAAAACCGTTTACAACGCCGACTGACAATGTATGTATAAGCATTGTATACGTTTCCAAGCGGTAGTCAACATAAGTTAATTTTCATACTTGACTATGAATTATCTATCGTAGTTATAATTTTTTATTGTGAGCGTTATATATGTAATCGACACGGGTTCACCTACTTTGTACCATCGAAACCTTATTTGTGACCTTTGCGTGACTAAAGAACTGTTATTTTGGAAAATTGAACTATTTAATTTGCATTATCAATTAAAGTTTCAAGTGTTCGTTTTTAAATTTCTAGTCATAAAAATCTAGAAATAACTCGATCGAAAAAGATAATTAATTAAGACGTTATGATTTTAAAGGATTCTCCTTTTTTCTATGACACAAATCAAAAATGCAGGAGACTTAATGAAACAGCTAAATTTAAATTAATTAATTATAGAAGAAGCGTTAATTACAATTCAGGATATTTCATAAATCTATACGATACATTAAAACTGAAAAAAATTACCTCCGGAAATTAAACGAAATCAGATCGTAAACCCTACACACGATACGATGAAAAACCCGTGAACGGACAAAAGACCATAACTGTTTAACTATTAGCATATGAAATAACAAACAGGCTTGCAATCTACTTAATGGCAAGTGGTGAATATGGCCTATAACCATGTATTACGGTCATAAAAAGACTCAAATGGTCAGACAATAGTCACGTAAAGGTCATAAATATAAGACGTTCTTGTATTGGACTTGAAATATTGGCTTAAGTTACATCCCATATCGATCTAGAGCCTAATATTAATACTATGCATTATGTATTATTTACATTTATTTTTTTATTTATTATTTTATATAGTTTTGAACTAGTTTTAAGGCTACGTCTCTTGACACTCACACAAAGTTCCCGTATTCTACTAAGTTTTTTTTTTTTCAATTACACATATATATATATTTATAATTACTTAGGAGCGTGACTAAATTAAAGTGTAATTGAAAAGTAATGCGAGATATTAATTTTGAAAAATAAAATAATGTATTTCAAGGTTAATTAATAGTGCCAATTAATATTTTAATTGAGTAAATAAGCACGCCACACTAACCAGCTACATTATTATGTATTCCGTGAACGTCATTTTAATATGAAACGTTCTAATTAAACTATTAAATGCTTTAAATACACAATATTTAACTGTTACAATACAAATCACTTCGCTATACATACATTATTATAACTCACTACCACAATCACTAAATAAAATGAAAATTATTCGTACACTTTTTTTTTAATTCAATATTTATAATTTCGAGTAAATTAATGTATTTTTTTAAATTCTCTAATACTATATATACTATGCTAAATACGTAGAAATGTTCAGTCAATGTTACATACAATGGTGTTTAGGATTTAAGCTAAATATTTTACACGAATAACATAAGGCTGCGTGCACACACTTTCGGGAGATTCAAAATTATATCCGGTATTTATTAAGTACGAAAGAGGTATGCACGCGGCCTTATGAGGACTTTATAAAACGAAACACAATACTAACTAATCACCTATATAAAATACACGAAATAAATCGTTTATATATACGCAATGATATATTTTATTGCTTCAAAATAACACAACGAGGCACACATTGAAACTACATCACGAAGACATACACGATAACAATGGAATTGTCATAATGAGTGATAAGCCATAATACGTACATAAAGCATGTCGATTCGCTCGTAAAGCATACCTCGTGTTTACTCTCTCTTTCTTATATATATTTGCTATATATCCGTCTCTTTCATATTTTTCCCCATTTACGTCATTTTCATTGACGCATCTCAATTATTCGTTGTATACTTTTGTCTGTTGCTCTGGCAACACTGAGTCATTCTTACGCTTCGTAAGCCACGATACATTTTTCTAAACACTCTAGTTCTTCCTATCGAGTTAACTACACCTTTATACACTCTAAATCATTTTAATAGATTTATCGTCACTGGAGATGAAAAAACTAGCATTTTTTTGGAAAATAAATGCAATACGAAAGTGTTTAATCAAAGATTTATATAGTCAAAGTAAAAACCCCCAAAACAAATATGACATTATAGAACATGAGATAATCATAACGCTATTTCTAATGGCGTTAGCCTATTTCTAATAATATATATTGTTTATCACGTATTTCTATCTAATTGAGGTATGATGCGTTATTTCTTTTTACAATTCCGAACTACATTTTATTATAATCATCGACTGATACCTTTAGCTTGATTTTATTAAAGACCATGTATGAAAATTACCGAGTATTTTAATTTAGAATTTTAATATAGCAACACTGCATCGTTGTTACACGTACTAAAAAGAATAAGTATCGCATCGTGTAGCCGTTTGGGAAGTATTCGTTTCCGAAGTTGTTTCGTAGGGAGGCCGCGTGTGGTGACCTCTCGGAGGGGAGAGAGCGATTAAGTGTCGGTGTAGACGGCGCGTCTCTTTTCTAAGGCGCGCTTAGTTTCGCGTCATTCCCACTGGTGCGGCGAGGGCGGTAGCTCGGATGGGTGCGCGACTGTCGAGCTGCAAGTTTCCAAGTGTCGTACGGGGTTATTTCAGCTGTGGACTACGTGTGCGTTACCCACACCCACGCCACGTATTCTTTGTTGGACGCACCATTTTAAAGTGAACCTCTTTATAACCGACTTCAAAAAGAAAGAGTTTCTCATTTCGCTAGTAGGTAAGATCACGTCAAGTGGACCCCCGTTTCCCATTTGGTGATGAAATTGAAATATAACAGTTTTATTATGAGCTAAGTCACTGGGGATAATTAAATTCTAAAACAATAACGTGTGAAACATTTACGTTTATTATTTAGAATATTCGGAATAATTAATATAGAAAATCGGCTTAATTTGTTTTTTTTTTTTGTTAAAAGTTCTTCAAATTTTAATAAATTAAAAAAAAGATAATTTTTTAAACTGTTTTGGGGTTTAATTATCCCTACTGACTATCTCATAATAAAATAATTATATTTAAATTTCATCACCAACTGGGAAACCATTTCTTTCATTTAACAGGATCTTACCCTAGTATGTTTTTATTTTTAATGTTTGTTACATCAGAACTTCGTCATTTATAAATCGATTTGGATTTTTGTTATCGGAAAGAGGATGTTTTCAAGCGGAACTCCTCAAAATCTAATAGGAAACATAAAGTCATTGAGACATTAATGGCTCATGACAACCCAAGACGAGCACTTTTTAGACTACATTTTTTTGAAGTCGGTTTTACTTTTTGTTAAAATTTTTTACTTCATGATTTTTATGGATCCAACATAGAAACTGATCATGCAATTTTGGATTCATTTTTGAAAATATTTCGAATAAAAGAGAACTGGAAAAGCAAAACTGCATCACAAATCAAACTCTACGCGTCATCTACTTTGTATTGAACAACATAAATCACCACAACCAAGTGAACGGCACTGTGCTATCGTGTCTCTCTACGCATGCACTACGAAGCCATCTCCAATAAATACCAACGGACAAATCACAGAACGTTCTTAAAACAGCTCTCAATTTGCAAGGCAATCCAAAATTTTATACACAATTATATAAACTCTCATAATTGAATCAACATACTTGCAAAATGTTAGCTAATTGTTTTTTTTGTTATAATAGAATAAAAATCCCTGCAGTGCATAGCTAGGTAACCCACAAAAGACAAAATAGAAATTACTGTAAAACTAAATAAAACAAAGATGTCTTCGTTTCGAAACCACCTAATTTACGATTTGCAAAATACACTTTTTAATACTTTTAGCTCCCGAAAATTTAATTAACATCGTGTAATAACAGGTTTGTAAGATTGATTTATTAATGAAAAAAATTACTATAATTATCAAAACTTTAGAAAAAAAACTCAAATCTTGTTGTCGACTGTTGCATGCACTTTATCGATATCCGAATGAAAACTACATGTAGAGAAAATTCTAACAATCAACCCTTTTGAAATAACGAAACGGCGATCGACCGGTTAATAAAATAAATAAAACTTGTCGAACGACGTCCGCGCAATATTACATCAAAACTAATACTTATAAACGTTGCTAGGATATAATAGAAATCGTTTCACGGGTTCATTGTCGAGTTAACCGCCATATAATTTTGTCTTTAAGGATATAAAGATACAAAATTCTTTAGCTATTGATTGTTACTTATAAATCTTCTATTTTTATGTAACAATCCCTCATAAAGATTTGTTTTTGTATAACTTCTCAGACAAGGGTCAAATGTTGTTAAATATAACATTATTGATTTAACAATAGTAACATATTCAAATTTAGTATTCAGTACAAAGATAATGTAAAATATTTATATAATTCTTTGTAATAATTAATTTAAATTATGGATATTATTATTTGTCCAATGTGTCGATAAAGACTTAAATTAAATTACATTAAATTTTTCTAAAACATTTTTTGGTCGTTTTAATAAGGTTGAGAATCCACTTAAACGATTTCTTTAATTCAAACAGAGAACATAGATTCAATGGGGCAACGTTTAGAAGCAAAAGTATTTACGGAACGGCATGACAGTTGGTAGCGTGCGGTTTGTTTGTACTCTTACTGGGGGAGACTCGGGAGCGTTAGGCCGCGCACAGAAATATCACGGGCGATAGCAGAAGTATTTTTGCTGCCGTCTTGAAAGGGGAACAAACTTTTGCTTTCGAACCCGCTCTAGAGCTGTCGCAAAAACACAGAAAAATGCTAAATATTATTTACTAGAGCCAGACAGATTTTATCGATACAAGATAACTTTTAAAAACCTCGAATTAATATAGATGTATATACCACGAGATGAAAAATGATTGTTAAATTTTTTATATAAATTTCCTTATGTTTTCAACTTAAGCAACACTATTCATTATTGCTAGGCTGTATTAGTAAACTCTAAAAAAAAAATTGCTAACATGACTTCCGTCACAAAGATTAAAAGTTATTGTTTTACTATATTGCTCCTGTAATTCTGACAGTCATAAATGTATTGTTATAACATAGAAAAAAATTACTATATTCGGTCAGACTCTGGTCGAATCAAAACTACATATCAACAGCGGTGCAAATAGACTAAAGCACTCAGGACACACCACCATTTCAAGAGGGTTGATTTTGCTCGAAAACACGTCATTCTTGGTTCGTGTATATACAATGGGAGACAAACGTTTGGAAAGCGTCGGAAACAAGAAAATAAAAAAATAACACCATGCACAATTTCGTATCTCGCAAAATCGACCCGCATTTAACTGTAAATAGGCAAATTGCCTACAGCGATGCGACGATACAACGGCAGGAGGGATAAGGGGAGGATGAAGGAATGGCGACATAGGTTCATTTCTGCGACCACCGGACGGCTCACATTGCATTGTATCGATTATAATTGAGACATATACCGATAGTTGAATATAATTTATATATACACATGGTAATGACACGACGTGCATACACTAACAGATCGCACTGTGCCACACCTACTTGTGATGACCTTTTGCTTTTTCATTAAATTTTTAAAGGCATGGAGACAACACTCATACGGAGGAAATACAACCCACAGATTAAAATAATACGAAAACTCGAGTGGGTGGTTGTCGCGAATCACAAACAAAAGCATTCAACAAACACATGTGCTAAGAAATACTATTGTTGTTAGAAGAACCCTTGTAACTACAGTGGGGTTAAAATGTCGCTGAAAACGAATCTATATTTCGTGATAGCCACATTTTAGATGTTTATAAATACGATATATAAAAAAAAGTAAGTGTTGTCAGCACGTCTGGGGGGGATAGAGTATAACGGCGTGGCTCAACTGATGGGTGCGGGTGGGCGCTTCACAGCGGAGCGTGTTAGCTTATTACCGTCACGCTATGGATTTACGACTGGCTGATGTATTACACCATAGACAATCATAACACACATATCTCGAGTTGAATGTTGACATAGATTTGTATTCTTTGAAAAAAAAATCAGTCAAAAATAATTGCTAAACAAAAATCTTAACCAAAAAATATAGTATCTAAATGAAATGCCAGAGAATTAAAAATAATATTAATTTACAATTTAAAAAATCAAAATGAAATAAAGAAAAATTAAAAATCGAACGTACAAATCAACACGTGATAGGTAGATGTATGACGGAATATAAGCGAAGACATCCTCCGACGTGCAGCCGAAAGCGCGACGGTAACGTTAGGTTACGTATCGCAAAGAAATCACCTAGTGTCGGTTGGTTGCGGTTGGTGTCGTTTGGTTGCGGTTGGTTGCGGTTGGTTGGTTGTCGGCGCCTTACCTTGCGAAGCTCTTGAACGCAGCCGATTGGGGGTTGATGCACAACGGTACGCGCGACGTTTGCAGCTGCTCTGCTATGAACTTGTGGATCTCCTCTGGGGACGTCATGTCACGATGTAATTATACTTTATACTATTAACCCTTTTGACTATAAAACCACGAGTGATATCATTCTGTTAACCCCTAAGACTAGGAGACTATTAACCCTTAGTACCTTTGCTTAAACTAATAAAAGAAGGTTTCTCAATGAGCGATACTAGGGAAGCTTTAATAATAGAAAGTGAAGGGTTGTTTGAGGTAGTCCTAGTAAAAAAAGTTGTCTCAGTGAGCGATACTAAGAAGGTTGTGATGCTAGAGTGAATGAAGAGTTGTAGAGGTAGTATTTTCGCTTAATCTAGTAGAAAAACATGTCTTAAGGAGATGAAAATGTTAAAGCGAGTGTAGAGTTGTTTGAGGTAGTCCTAGTAAAAAGAGTTGTCTCAATGAGCGATACTACGGAATCTTTAATAATAGAAGGTGAAGATTTGTTTGAGGTCTGCTGGGGAGAAGACGCATTGCCAGTTGGCAGCTCCTGCTCCCCGGCATATAGGTGAGTGAAGGCACCATGGGGTTTTAGTCCGTGCAAGTCGGACATAACTCATACTCAGCTGCCCGGCTAGGGTGGCTATCCGTGTGGATTTCCCCATGAGTTGTTTGAGGTAGTACCTTTACTTAACCTAATTAAAAGAACTTGTCGTAATGACCGATACTAAAAATATGAAGATGACGAAACAAGTGAAGAGTTGTTTGAGGTATTCCTAGTAAGAGAAGTTGTCTCAATGAGCGACACTAAGGAGGTGATAATGATAAAGTGAGTGGCGAGTTGTGTAGTACCTTTGACCTGGTGCACGGAGGTGAGCTTCCTCTCCCAGGCGTCGTGGAAGGCGTGCGGCGCGACGGGCTCGAGATCGGGAGAGTAGTGCCTGGCGGCGGGCGGCGCGCTGTAGCAACACTTGCACATGCACGAGTGGTAACGCAGCCGACCCTCCTCCAGGTACGGGTGCGCGAGCGCGTCCACCACCGATATACGCTTCGCCGGGTCAAACACTAACATCTGTAACCATTACGTTTATATATTTATTAACTCATACCGCGATTTCGTCTATCTCTTAACAATACCCGATTAGGCCTCCCACGGCAGCGGCTCAAGCCTAGGTTCGATCCCTCGGTAGGGAGCCCTTGAATGCGTTGCTTGCGCGATACGGTGACACACAAATATACATCACTGCTACAACACTACACGATCACCCCCACACACGTGCACGCCTAAAAGCTTACACATGAAAGTGGAAGGGTTTACTTTTCTTTTTCCCTTATCGAACTGGAAAACTCTAATTTTCCGATAATAAATATACGGAGGAGTTGTTGAGGCGTGTATGCTTGTTACACATATACGTTTCAACAACTCTTACATATATGAATAGTTAGCTAGGTTAGCTAAGATAGGTCGCGATTTTGCATGCAACAGCCAAGCCGAAATGAGCGGCGCACCCTTGAGCTAGTTGCCAAAATAAAATCGGCCGAGCACCTTAAGCGCTCGCCTTAGTAGTCCGGTGAAGCTATTAAGACCTTGCTGGGTCAATAGCGTAGTCATTTCGAAAAAAAAAAGTCTCTTAACAATATAATAAAAGAAAGCAAAAATATCTTTTGCTTAGTTGTAAAATTTTATTCGTTGACATATTTTTTATTATCATAAGAGACAAACTGATGTTGAGTGATCACCAACGTCTATAGACACTAAGAACACTAGCGGAGTCGTAAGTGCTTTGCCAGCCTGTGTTTGGGGGAGGGAAGAAAGAGAGAAGGGAAGGTGAGAGGGAGGAGGAAAGGGGCTCCGGCACTCTAATTGACCGAACGAAACGCAACAATGCAAGCACTGTTACTTTACGTCGATTTACTGTGAGAGGCTGGGGTATTGAACCCCGGGCGAGCCGATCCATTCATAGTGAAACCAACGTTTCAGCGTGGCTCTACCACTGCTTTCCTTCTTATTCACATGGGTTTAATTATAACAAACTTTCAATCGAAATTAAGTGACAACGTAACGCCTTAACTTGAGACACCGCCTTTAAATAGCAATATAAAGGTGCGCGCACGAGATTTTAAATTGAGAAAAATACCTTAGTGACACATTGATACACTATACAAATTATAAAAGAACAATATTGATATATTTTTTAATACACAGTGTGTTCTCACCTGTGCAAGTAGGTGAACGGCCTCGTGCGTGGCTTGCACTGAGAGCGTGTACAACGCCGCGAGCGCTGGAGGGCGTGGCGCGCGTCGCAGCATGTGAGCACGCGCCCCAGCACACGCATGCCTCATGTCTTCCAGAGATGGTGTACCCAGTAGCTCCGTTATCAACTCCAGCTGTTGAGAATGTCATTTGCTAATCAACTTACATTCATTAAACTTCCACTTAAAACCTATTCAATAAACACAATTAAGCATTGAAGTATCTTGATGTAGTTTAAGAAATTTGATGTACCTTGTTTTCATAAATACAAGATATATATAAAGAAAGTGCGAAGGCGTAAAAATGGCAAAATTACTTCGGCTTGATTCATAATTACTATTCATAGTAATAATTATTTAAAAAAATTATAGACACAAATACATCCAAATTAATAAAAAAAGAATAACGCTTCATTTTGAATTCAAATTATTTTTCCTTTTTATTACTTGTTCCTGAGAAATTACAGTAATCAGATATTAAACAAAACTCTTAAAATAATAATCAAAATAAAAAAATATTTTGTTATTAGCTTCAAATATATGTAAGTTTTAAACTCGCAACAGAATTAAAATACTATTTAGATTTGTCATAATAGATACATGGTCAGCCATGTATACAAAAGCGTGGTGATATAAATTATATTACAATTAGGGGGAACAAACACCAACTAAAACACGGTCAAACTTAACTATATGAAATAATTAGATTATAAATATTATCGGTCAAACAAGACTCTGTAATTTAAAAAAAATATTCCAGTGCCTTCTATCCGTTTACTACGGCCAGAGCTGCCATATAGTTCGATAAATTTGTTACATCTTATCAGTCTTAATATCAATATAGGACCACAGACAATAAAAATGTAAATTTACCTGTTGTACTGGACTCTGCGCTTGGAACAGAATCCGTCTTCCAAGCAATTCACCGAATATGCAGCCAACAGACCAAACATCCACTGCAGCCGTGTAATGATTAGCCCCCATTAGAATCTCGGGTGCTCTGGAAATGATTATTTCTCATAATTAAATATAACTATAATATACTATAAAATGTATGTAAAGCACATTATATATCCAGGTATTTGGACCTAAGGTTGCTGACTATCTTATATTGATAAAAAACCAAAAACCTAAGGTGATATTGTCTCCATAAAGTAAATACTGACAACTTAATAACTCTAATAAGTGAATTTTATCGTTTTTTTTTTTTCATATATAACTTTAATTTCTTTGCAACTTACTAAATTCAAGTACCAGTCAATTAATAAAAATAATTTTGTGTATTATACATTTTACGATAATCTAAATGTAGGGTACATTTTAGATGATTTTGATTCAGACTATACCTTTAATTTATATTACAATTCACGACCGGATTATGCTGATAAAAGTAAGTTTCTGGGTGACCGAGCCTAGCTCGGTTCTTTAAAAAAAAAAAAAAAATAGAATTATCTGTTAGGTTTGCCTCATAAAATTAAGAATTTTTTACGAAAAAAAAAAATGTATCTCTGCTACTGTCACTCGGATTCGAACTGGAGTTACACGGATTCTCGAAGCAACCGATTTCCATCTGAGCTATTTGTTTTGACAGCGGCGGTGAAATTTACCTTTATATTCTAGCTATATTTTTTCATTGCTTGAAAACTCAGTTAAAAAGTTTTCTATGAATAAAATCCAGCCAGATCGATTTATCCTCTCCAAAACTACCGACATACTAAATTTCAGATTCAGAAATCCTGAATATATATAAAAACATACAAGAATTGCTAGTTTAAAGGTATTAGATAGATAGATAAGAATTTGTAACGCTTATTCTAATATAATGTTTGTGTCTTCTACGGAATTCTAAATCTGCTATAATATATCTTAAATCGTGACATATTAATACATAATTGTGGACAAAATTAATTTAGAAATATTAGCATAGAAATACGACTTAGCGTATTGACCAAAAACCGAATATACCTCGTAAATTCACACCTACGTATCAAAAAGTTATTAGCAAAATCACATTTATACCCTAACACGAAGTCAATAATTTGCGGTTGCCAGGCATCATTTTCAAGTCAGTCGTGATTCAATGTGTTTATCTTGCTTTATTTGAAACAAATAAACATCTTTATGAACATAGAAATAACTTTTTTGTCATTTGTCCATACTTAAAAAATTGTCCTCACAGTTGGTATTACTTGAAATCTTTAATAGTACCTTCTTTAATACTAGTACCTACTTGAAACAGCGTGACTACACGATCACCTCCACACACGTGCACGCCTACACGCTACACATCTTGGTGGAAGGGTTATTTTTGTTAAATTTTTTTTCCCTTATCAAACTGAAAAATCTCTCAATTTTTCCGATAAAAATACATGGAGGAGTTGTTGAGGCGAATATGCTTGGTACACATATACGTTTCAACAACTCAAACATATATGAATAGTTAGCTAGGTTTGCTAAGTTAGGTCGCGTTTTTTGCATGCATCGGGCAACAGCCAAGCCGATGTGTGCCGTGCACCTTTGAGCTGGTTGCCAATATAAAATCGGCTGAGTGCCTTAAGCGCTCGCCTTAGTTGTCCGGTGAAGCTGTTAAGACCTTGCTAGGTCAATAGCGTAGTGAGTTCGAGAAAAAAAAAATGAAACAGCATGCTTCATAGTAGTCTGCTGAAGCTGTTAAGACCTTGCTAGGTCAATAGCTTAGTCAGTTCGAGAAAAAGGCATGCTTTGCAATAACGCATTTTATAATATCACTATTATATAAAAGTTACATTTTTACATTGCAAAGTTATTCGAAGACATTCAACTAACTTAACTGAGTGTTAGATAACAATCGGATATTATTTACAAAAGTTGTAAAATATGAAAATTAACAAGGAAAATTATTAATAAATGCCGTTCTATAAGACATCAGTAATGCATAATAAACTGGTTATGGGCACTATATTAAATAGTATATTGCTAAGTAAACGATGATATTTCGTTTTATGGTTCAAGAATATATAAACAGTATACAGGGTAGGAATGAAGAAATATATATTACTTTCAAATCCTCACTTAATGTAAACAAATCGGCCACGGAGCGAAATGTAATGGATTTATTATCATTTACATAGATTGACGCCGTTAGAATCCAGCGTTTTAAATTGTAAAACAAAATTCTTAAAGCGAAGCGTAATGCAAGAGAAAAAAGAACAGTATGGTTTAAAAAAAAAAACAGAAAAGAACGTAAAGTATTCAGGACTGTACTACCCGTCTACAATGGGAATGAAAAATGAGCTACGTCTCTGATAGAATGTTGGTTTTTGCGGGTTCTTAGCGAAACACAGCGCATTCGAGGGTGATGTTTTGAGCGCAAAGAGCGACGAGCTTCCCGTGGCCCACTTTCAAAGCTCCGGTCAACAGTTCAAAGATTATTTCCTCTTTTATTTAAAAATCAAAGAGCATATTTGTACGGCTCACAATTTCTGAAATGTTTTCAAAGGATTTGCTTTAACACTCACTTTGCATTCGTTACATTTTTAAAATATTTTGTGACAACTACTAAGCGCTTACTCAAAGGCCTGCGACTGCGTATGAATTTAAAGTAATATAATATTTGGTAACAATAAAATATAGTCTGTGACTAATTCATACTACTACAAACTATGAACTGAGAGGGCGCGAATCCATACAACATAGAATAATTAATATGTATATATTTTATAATAATATAATATATGTTATGTAACTGTTTCTCATTTTCCACATAAGCAACGAATGGTGAGTTATATTGAATGTGAATGTTAGCCATTTCGTATTTAGTATGTCATAAAAGTATTCGGTTTCCACTATGAGATAATATAAATTATTGCATTGTCAGATCACTGGCTATAAAAGAATTTTATAGTTCAGCAATACGACTGCTATTTTATCAACTGGCAGGCACAGTTCATAATGTAGGCATTAAAAAGTGCTAAGTATGTCAAAACTACCGCCGGTTAAGGAGACAAGCCAGCCATCGAGAAGAATCGGCAAAACACTCGGTCTGGTTTATCTTTTCATTCTACGTGTCTTTACAAGAATACATGAGAGTTCCATTCATTTATGACGGATACATAGAGAGAAGTGTTATTTCCAGACATCGCAATCGTTCCCATATTGATCAACCCTATAATAGCTTTTATATATCAAAACTCGCTTGACATGTTGTTTGAACTCATATACAGTCAAAATCTGTTATAACGACATCGAAAGGACTACTTTTATTTAGTCGTAAAAACCGATCGTGTTATTACAAAAAAGTTAAATACGTATCGAATACTAGCTTTACAAAAGTTTAGGTAATTTTGGTATAAAAAGCACCGCGTTCACTAACGTCCGACATCTTGCTCTTTTATCTCTGTTTGGTATTTTTTTTTAATATCATATGAAGCAAACGAACAGATGGGTCACCTGATGTTAGGTGATCACCACCGTCCATAGACACTTGCAACACCAGGGGAGTCACAAGTGCGTTGCCAGCCTGTGTTTGGGAGGAGGGCGGGGGAGACAGGAAGGGAAGGAGGAAGGGGAAGGGGAGGGTAGTTGGTTCTCCGGCTCTCTCACTGACCGAACGAAACACAACAATGCAAGCACTGTTACTTCACGTCGGTATTCTGTGAGAGGGTGTTGCTTCCCCGGACGAGCCGACCCATTCGTGCTGAAAACAATAATAGCCTCAGCTTGGCTAGGTTAGACTTGGAAAAAAAGATAACGCGAGCTGGCCACGGCTGCGATCGGCGAGCAAGGTGCATTTAATACGAAAGTACCCAAACTTTCAAAAGCAAGCGTTCAATACGTATGTAACTTTTTTATAATAACACGGCGATAGTCGTAACAACCGGTGATGTTTTCGAGATACAGCATTCAGCCGGGATCTTGTTCTGAATCAATATAACCAGTATGTTGTTTTAAGCGATGTTGCCATAAACGGTTTCGTCTGTATTAGATACATTTATTCCTCAAGCACGGATTGCTATAATGTTCCTAGAACTAGACATAGGCTAAATAATAAACTAAGCGTTACGTAAGTAAAAACATAAGTGCGACATCTTTTAATAATAAACCAGTAGCAGTGTGAGCGTCCTCGTTGCAAACAGTACAGGGTCGAGGTCAAAACACTCGACAATGGTTTGTTAAAAACTAAAATTTCGTAGCATTTGTTGTTCTGCAAACCATTGGAGGTCTTCACACCTACACGAGTGTATATTTAACTATACATTATACGCAATCTTGTTGAAAGTAAAATAACTAAATTTTACTTTTCTAATAACTAATTAGCTGCCCGTCTCGGTTACCTTTGGGGTATACTAAGAAAATGAGATCAGATTTTCATTTTACTGTATGACCTTGCAATTAAATAAAATGGGAACTGTGCAACTATACATCAATCTATCATAATTTGTCAATCGTCAATTTGTCACATTTCGTACAAACTTTTTTTTATACAGTTTGTACTAGTAATTATAAAAAAAAATTGTCTAATAAATGAAGCCATTCAAAAGTGATGGAATTACAAATATTCAGTAAATATTTATATAGATCAATTCATGTCAGATATATGACGTCATCTAATATTAATATCGAATTTAAATAGTTTCTTACTTTAGGAATGGAAATGGTTATTAGTAACAAGGAAACTTTAACAGGTTGTGGTCACAATTAAAAATGTTACGAACAATATAAATATAAGTGCTAAAATTAGCAATACATTAATGACGTATTACGATGTTATATTGTTCTCTTCTCTGTTATATTGTTTTCATAAACTATTGTTATTTTTCTGCTGTTGAGTAATTTGCTATTTTATATGGTACTAGCCTTTGCCTGTGACTTCGTTCGCGAGGAATAGTTACTTTTGGCTAATACTACTCCGCAGCGGAAGCTCTCAAGAGGAAAACAATCCTGCTCCGCTCCTATTGGTCTTAGCGTGATGATATATAGCGTATAACCATCCTCGACAAATGAGCTATATAACATTGCAAATTGCTTTAATGTATTTTCTAAATATGTAAAGTTTTGTTGTTTTTCGAATTCGTGGTAGTTTTGATGTTCGTAAGTGATTTCTTAAGGCTTAAATAGGATAAGTATTTTTGATTTTGATTCACATCTTAGGAACAATAGCATTACAATTACACAATTACAATAACAACCTCTAAATAGAACTAGATAATTATTTACGGGACTATGCCCATACGGTAAACAGGTTTCAAATGGCACCATTTGTGAAAACACAATTTAGCATCCTTGAACATATGATTTTACACTTTGTAGTTAATCTCAAGTTACATACTGCAAATCATAATACTTTGAATATATTGCTTTATACAGTTTAATGGTGAAACGGCTTGGTGACTATTTTTAGCATCATCATATTACATAAAAGTTTATTTCTTGAAGTAATTTAAGTATTAAACTGGTATACAGTTAAACAATTGTTGAGAATGCCCCAAGGACATCAATGCCCAATTAAACTGAGCTTAACTGAGGTCAGGTCTAATTGTAAAAATGTGACTTAAATACTTCTGACGATACACATTATTAAATAGACGGTATAGATCTAGATACAACTAGTAAGGAATGTTATTGCTTTATTATAAAAAGTAAATCATAAAACCTTCAATTAATAATGTATACTAATAAATAAAGAGTTCGGCTATTCTTTTGTAAGCTGTTGGTTTAACAGATCACCAAAACCAAGACATCACATCGAGTTGTAGGAGAGCTATTGCAGGATCCTATGCCTCTTCTCGAAAGGAGGTATGGGCATAATCATCGCTCCTGTTACGACGTATTCGAGATTTCAAACTCTAAGAACACATCCGATATACATGTAAGCGTTTACAATTTCAATTGTATGATTCACAAATGAATATATATATGAATAGCTCAGAAAAGTTTAGCTAGGTTAGATCCGGGATATCGGTAACAGTCCCAGCCGAGTTGTGCGTGCATCCTTGAGTTAGTTGTCTAAATAAAATCGACTGAGTGCCTTAAGCGCTCGCCTTAGTAGTCCGGTGAAGCTGTAAAGAACTTGCCAGGTCGATAGCGTAGTCAGTTCGAAAAAAAAAAACACTAAGAAATTCATGCGGCTACGATAACATTTTTCAGGTGTAGGTATCCTCATGTTTTCCATCACTGTCAGCTAATAATGTTACCAATTTAAAAAATAATTTAGTATTTTTTAAATTTTTTTTACGTAAAACGCCAAAAATACTTATTACGTTATCCCGTATGAATGAAGCCACTATCAAACAAGATATTATACACAGTTCCCCTAGAACATCATAACTATACTCATATGAATGAAATGGCAATAATTGAGTAATAAAGATGACTCACCTGTAATATTGCGTGACAACCTCCTGAGTCATATTCTTGCTCGCGTCAGGTTCTTCGACTCTCGCTAATCCGAAGTCACATATCTTGAGCACACAGTTGCTGTTCACGAGAAGGTTGCCTGGCTTTATGTCACGGTGAAGAATGCGCGCTGAATGCAGGTACTTTAGACCTGGAAATTAGATTGTTCAAGTGTTTCAATTACTGTTGATGATTTATCTATATTACTAAATATTATAAAACAATGTCCTCTGCCACGTCTGTCTGTCTGTTCGCGATTAACACAAAAAACCATTGAACAGATTTTTATGCGAATTTTACCTGTAGATAAAATGTTGCATGAGGAAGATTTAGATGCAGTAGTGGTAGAGCCACGTTGAAGCTGTAACTGGGTTCAGCATGAATGGGTCGGCTCGTCCGGGTAGTATCATCCTCTCACAGAAAACCGACGTGAAGTAACAGTGAATACATTATTGCGTTTTGTTCGGTCAGTGAGAGCACCGGAGGCCCACCTCCCCTTCCCCTCCCCTCTCCTCTCCCATTCCTCATCCCTCTAAACACAGGCTGGTAACGCACTTGCAACTCTCCTGTTGTTGCTGGAGTTTATGGACGGCGGTGATCATTAAACAACAGGTGAGCCGCCTGTCCGTTTGTCTCCTATATGATATAAAAAAAAAATTAGGTACTTTATTTGTCAATGTTTTTTTTTATTAACAGGGCGGGACAATGTCCGCCGAGCCCGCTAAGATATAGAAGGACTAGATATTTATATAACCCTCTACACAAAAGTCGGTTATTTTAAACCTTTGAACAATGTAACCCACATCTGATAGATTGTTATTACGAGGAGGCCTAAATAATCAAAAATCTAGTTACCTGATCATATCAAGCAGTGTTTTATGTAACAAAACACACAAGAATGGCCTAAATTATTTTATCTAGTTATATTGTATATTAAACAACTTAACAGATATTTTTTGTGTTTGTGTGGATTAATGTTTGAAACGATTACTGATTTTTTTCTCATTTTGTATGTACCCTATTTGTTGAGAAAGATAAGGAGTAAGACTATTTAACATCTCGCTATGACTTTTAGGAGCGAGCAATTTACAAAGTCTAAATCAAGCAAGGGTGCTGTGTGTACAGGGTGTCTGGAACCTAGGACGAGAAATACTAATTGCGAATGAAACCGAAGGACAGCTTTAGAGATTTATAAAGTTTAAATATAAAAAGTATACGAATCACTACATTTCCAAATGAGTTAAATCCAATTTTAATCCTTCATACAACATGTTTAGTTTTTTTTTTAAGATTTCCATTTTTTATACACAGAGAAAGAAGTTCACACTTTGGCGTCCATAAGATTTTTAGTTTTTTATTATGACTATTGGATTTCACATGTACAAAATTCCAAGATCTTGACAAATAATCTTAAATATTAGGAACGGATAAAATTGAATTAAGATCATTTTGAAAAATAAGGACTCGTATGTGTTATTTTATTAGATACGTTCTACATTGTGTTTGTAGGTAGTTTTCTCGTCGTAAAATTATTATGAGACGTTAGCCAAATTTCAAATTGACTCTGGAGTGTTGTTATTCATTGAAGATTGACGTATCGATTAATTCTAACAGAAATCATGTAGACGCCGGTTTAAATCGGTTGGTATAATTTTGGCATCCGGTATATTCCACTTCGGTTAAGTTTTCACTGGACTTCAGTTACATCCAACCTATTTTCAGCTTCAATGTCATAGAGCTCAATTAAAATTGAGGTAACGCAATACGAATTGGGTCCACTTGACTCTGCATGCTTTTCCGTATTGCTATTAATTTCTATCTCGGTCATTTTTCTATTCGGCTTAGACAACAAATCCATAAGACGATTTCAAGTCGTGACCAGATATGTTATAAATATGAACGGAACTCTTTAATTTTAATGAGACATGATAAAATATATATCTTTTGAATGTTTTATAGTAAAACTATTTATGTATATAAAAATGTACGATAATATGTTTTTGAGATAAATAACAAAGTTGATATGTGTACGTATTCTTCATGGCACTGATTTTCATGTTATCCATTTTATTATACCCCGCTGCTAGATAGCGCTACAGCATATGAACTTTCGTACCGCGCGAGCGGTCCACATGAAAATTAATTCGTGTTATCTGAATATAGATGATAATCTTTAAACAATATTTATTTCGTTATAACTCATATATTGATTAAAACAAATAATAACAGTACAAAATTACGATAGATATGTACGAAGCCGCAAACAGCTTTTTCATGTTCTAAATCAACCTATGATTTTAATAGTAAATATTGTTAAGAAAAAAAACATGACTACGTAGTGAATATAGTATATTAATATACCGAAATTTTATATAACAATATCAATTGATTTATAGCTTTTGTTTTTAATTATAATAAATGTACTTCTCCTATACAACTTATAATATCGTAAGAAATTACTTAACCATATTATGACGAATCTTAAGGAAAATCCTTAAAGAAGGAAAATAATTTCCTCAGGGAAATTCTTAGGGTAAATTATAACATAAAAAAATATATTCATATAGCAACATTTTACACTAAAAGATCATGTGTGAATCAGAGATTCGTTTTTATTTAAAAAAAAGTTAACAAATACCCTTGTTAGCCACAACAGTGACAACAAAGATTTACTAGAAACGCACAATGAATGAGACCCAAAGAAAGAAATAGGTTAAAATGAAAGCATTCATTCGAATAAAAAGTAATCATTAAGTCATTATTTTAAAATTTACACACTCCATCACCTTTTATAATTAACATTTACATATATCGTGAAGCTATTCTACGATTGTGAACGCAAAAAAAGGAACAATTTTTATTTTTCCAGTTCGAATGTAAAAACGTTCCCAGCGTTTCTCGCGAGATGTCGCACATTGTATACTTACAAAAAGAAAAAGCGTTTTAAAGTTGATTACGATATAACTTATTATTCGCTTCACTATTTATGATGCTAAAGTGAAACTTGCATTATTAATTTCACACAGAAATAGTTATTGTTTCGTAATACTTTTACAATTTCCTTGTTGTTTATAAGTAGAATCTAGACTTATTTGTAATTTATTATGTCTATTATATTAATACTAATATTATAAAGCTGAAGAGTTTCTTTGCTTGAACGCGCTAATCTCAGGAACTACTGGTCCGATTTATAAAATTCTTTCAGTCTTAGATTGTTCATTTATCGAGGAAGGCTATGTATCAATACGCTACAATCAATAGGAGCGGAGCACTAATGAATAATGTTTCAAAGTCGGGGGTTTCTTTAGCGTTAGCCCAAAGTGATTATTCCACGCGGGCGAAGTCACGGACCGAAGCTCGTGTTAAAGTAGATAAAACAACATTTCAAAAATTTGCAATATGTCCCATATTGACTCATATAGCACTATGCTTTCAGACCTAAAGAAGAGTAGTACATAATTTAAACCATTCCAAATCCGATAAAATATCTCATAACCGCCATAACACAATAGAAAAACTAAACACTTTACCGAGAAAAAATATGCGTAAGTATAGATTTACAAACGAGATAGTATTAAGTATGAATTTCGAACACTAAATAACCTCCTGTGAAACAGTGAACAGTGTCGGTGGATAATTTACTATGGAAGCCTGTCTACCCATACCAACTTTATCATCCCTCGAGACATTTAAATGTTTGATACTGTGTAATAAATAATTAATGGACTGACATTTTATAAAGTTGGCTCGTTTTGCGTTTCACCTTCAACTGGGCCTGGTGTTTTATCATAAAACTAAGGGTCGGTTGCGTGCGGCTGCGAACTGCGGCACACCCGTTGGGAAATTAAACTCGGCGCTTCCCAGAGACGTTAATTTGTTTTGGCGTCACCGGCACCGGTCCCCGCCTGTCCTGCCACCAACATTCAACTGTCGTCTAAATTTCCGACATCGCTTTTAAATGGAAGACAGATGCCCGAAACAGTCAGCAAAACGCTCGCTTTTATTACGGACTGAAATACTGTAATTTAGATTACCAAGAATACTCTGTACACCACTGTATACTCTATATAGCGACGCTTAAGGGACTGCGCATTTCATGACGTCCTTGAGAATTTTATTGAATGGAAAAATCAATATCATTTTAAAATAAACCGACTAAAATTAATCGAATGGGGTTAAATGCGTTTTACACTGTATTTTTCTTTAACACGTTTCCCTACACGTTGGAAACTATCTATTTTTTTTCTATACTTTGACCCTACATTTGTAGCTTGTAGAACATACTACCTCATAATAAAACAAATCTTTCATAATCCCATTCCATTTGATTAAATTTTTTATGACTCTTAAATCTTTTAACGGTACATATTTTTTTTGTGGATTCCATAAGAATTTCATAGTAAAATGTAAAAAAATCACTGAAACAAACTTCATATACGCAAATTTCGTACAAAATTTCTCAAACGTATAAAGCTTACACTACAAATTAGAAAATTAGTATTGTGTATAAAACACGTATGAACAATACCTCATATTTTAAACACGTACCTAATATTTTCTTATTGCAACGGTATACATGCGTATGTACTGTTTGAGAACTGTGTAAACAGTAACACTGAACCAATATACATTTTCTTTCAGTTATAATCATAGAATCAAAACCTCAAACAACTGTACTTACACAAAAGCATTCCGTAACTCATAATGTATAGTAACAATACACAACTTCACACCGTAATGTTTGCTCACGTACATAAACGCTGGACAAACAGAAAAACACCATTGCGCGGGCGACCCGAACTCACGACTGATAATATTTCCACAATATCGCAGTTGAAACTGTAAACTTTATCAACTACAAATAATTGATACCAATTATTAGGCGAAAGACTAGAATACATAAAATATAAATGAATACATAAAATATAAATAAAGTGTCTGTCGTGTGTTCAGACTAATTCTCAACACAATTGAACCGATTTGGCACATAGAGAACTTTTTAGACTTTTTGTCCTGCCCTAATAATAAAAAAACCTTGGCAAATTATATACCTAAGTCCTCATGAATCACTTTATCTATTGATGAAGATCGCATGAAAATCCCTGGAGTAGTTTTTGGGTATATCGCGACAGGCGTGGCAAAGGACGTAGTCCGGTGAAGCTGTAAAGACCTTGCCAGGTCAATAGCGTAGTCAGTTCGAGAAAAAAAAAAGTGGCAAAGGACTTAGTTTTATAATATGTGGTGATATTATTACTTATACGTCCTTTTATAGATTTTAAGCAATAACGACAAAATGTATCAAGATTAATAAAAAAATTAATAAAAGAGGAATTGAAAGAGTATCGACAAAATAAATAAAAAGAAAAAGCATATAATTTTTGCAGATAAAATATATAATTTCCCATGAATAAAATTGAGAACGAAATAGTGAATTAGTATACAATAAATTTCCTTAACTAAATAACAAAATATAACAACAAACGTAAATATTCTTATACGGTAAGCCAAAGGCTAAATTCGTGATAACAAAAAAAAGAAGTATTTTCATTAGTATATAATTAGGAACAGCATTAACGTCGCCGCTGTGCACACATTTTCATAAACCACTACCAGCAATCGATACGAATGTTAAAACAGAAAATGCAACAGAGAACATAAACAATTTTATAGCAAACAGTAACTTTTATTCACGCGGCCCGTGATTGGTCAAACAAAACTCACACAGCGCACGTGTTGTGATGAAACATGCGCACGAATACCGGTAATAATAAAAAAGGAGAGCGTATCATACAATAACACCAAGTGTGTAACTTTTCACACCGTAATATTTGGTATTATATACTTACGCTTGGTAAATACGAGACTGCAAACCAATCTTATGGCAGTAATGCTACTTACTTATCAGTACTATTAAAATCCAAACTTAAATCAAACTACACGTTTAGGTATAGTCTATATAGGGTGTTTTGTTTATCAAACAGATCACTGATAGTAAAGAATTAAGTATCGTTACGACAGCCAGATGCATCGACAGATAATAATCTTCTTGATCGTATTTAACTCACTGTCTGGTAAAGCGATTTGGCTGAGCATATTGAATGTGCAGTATTAGCCGAAGACACGTTTTGCTTTCCGGTTTTACTCGGAGACAGAACTTCAATTTAAAAATGGGAGTTAGCCATAGGTGCCATAAATAATCCGCCAACTCCAGCAGAATTCGAAAGCATGTTAATCCACGCAACGTCCGAACGAGCTCCGGATTAGATGTGACAAACAAATATTAATCAGAACAATGGAGACAATATAACATCATCAAAAAGACATTGCTGAGGTTATTATTTTAATCGAAAATATGGTAATTCGCAACAGTGATTTCTTATGCAATAAAAACGTGCAATTTGCTGTTTAGTAGATATGGCTGATTGTAAAATAACTGGGTAATTCAATGTCACCAGTTAATAGATACAATGTGTTATTTATGTTTTGTTAATATTTTATTTAACTTAATAGCTTCATATAAAATTTAGCAATAAATTATTAGTAACTCATAAATCGAATGCTATTCTATGTGCAAAATCCTATTTAAGAACATTCAACAAACAAATACGACAAGAACGCAGCTGCGCTGTGATATATTAAACGGATCAAACGCGTGACAGTCTAGGATCAGGAGACGAGAGCTTACAAATATTACAAACGTTATGCCCAACCTCGTCCTGTTTCGTAACCTTACCTAATACGTGAACGTAGGATGAGTGAAACACAAAATGAAAGACGGACGTGACATCGTGTACAAAGTATTGTAGCGACTAGCATTTATATATACTTAAGCTTTTGCTCGCAGCTTTGTCTACATTAATATATATCACTCGGGAACTACATATATTTTTTATTCGAAAGATACGTTAAATTTCTTTTATAACCCTAAAACAACAAAATTTCATGACTGGTTGTGGAATTAAGGCCTAAGAGCGTAACAAACGAACAAACTCACTTCGCAAGGAGATGGCATTTCATCAGTCTAATGTGTTCAAAACCATGTTATAAGTAATGCGAATATTTATTTGTTGTTACGTTTTCATGCCTTAACTAGTGAATTGGCATCATGAAATTTTGCATATACGTGATCAGAGGTACAGAAAAGGACATAGAGTACTTTTTATACTGAAAAAACGTACTCTTACCAAGAAAAAGTTGAAATATATATATATCAACGTGAGCTAAGCGACGGGTAACCGATATTAAGAGCATATTAGTGTAAAAATTGGATATTTGTCAATCATTTCGCACAAGTTTAAACCTGGTAGCGAATTAACAACAAAAAAAAAACAAGTTTAAACCTGGTAACGTTTAATAATCTATAGCCACGAAACCATTTGTAAACCACCATTGGCAAACCAAGTACTATTCCATGAAAAATGTTTTATGCTATCTATTTTAATATTCACCGCCAGATGGTGTTATATTACACCAACTTCAGCGGCAATATTAAAACACGAAGAATATATAGAGAATATTCATTTTTTTGTAAATACACTGTTTATTGTTATTAAAGAACGTGAACGTGTACGTGAACGCGAACGTGTAACCGAGGAGCATAGAAAAATGTTTGATAAGTAAAATATATGAAAACACCTCTTCGGATCGGTGTTGAGGTGATTTGATGTAGGAAACTTTTCTCGCGTACACAATATTACCAGTAGAGTCGGCGAGCGGGTTGATGCGTCGAATTTCCATAATTCTGCTCGTAACCGCCACGACGAGAAGCTTGCACGATATACACACGGTGTACGTAACCGACGCTCGTAGTAAGCAAACAAAATTAATTAAAAAGTTTTCGGTGGCTAACGTTTATGGTGAAACTGTATCCCCTATCGATGAACGGCGGCCGATTCAAGTCAACAAGCGTGAAATTAAGTGTCAGTTTCTGAACCTTTTAACAGCTAAAACTGGATCGGCTGTTTTAAGTGCCTATAGCATTATGAAGTGTTGTTTTTATCACGGTCCCGAGATAAAAGAGTATACGCTTCTATTTAATGACAAACTGGTATTAACATTTCAAGCGAGAACTGATAACCAGTATAACTGTCAGTTTCTTTAAATTTTTTTATCTTTGTCCCGCGGCTTTGCCTGTAATATATGTACATTTGACGTCGGGAAGAGTGTTTTTTTTCACGATGAATGTGCCCTATCCCTATTCTTTCGAAATTTCACACTGGCACGCACACACATACAGTGATTTCTACCAGTTAACTTCTACCTCAAGCTGTGTTAAGGGCTCCGTTCCCAAACTTTTATTTACATTATCTTTGGATTCTTATTATATAGGGGTTGATGATATTACGCAAGATATTACTCGCATAACCTGCCATTGTGGTCTAACCGCAGTAGTATTTTGTTTCGTACAGCGTACCTACTTTCTAACCCACAAGTTGTAGTAGTATTCAGAACTCGGCGATCGTTAGAATATAAGATTTTTCAATGAATGGGTTATACAATAAAAAAAACATAGTCTGTCGTAAAGACACACGATAGAAGTGAAACTTGTATAGGCAAACATTTTAATAAAAAAAAATACAACAAAACGCCAACGTCACGCGGTGTTCCCAGTCCATCACTTATCCAAGTACTAACTCTACCCGATACCCCTTAACTTCAGTAATCGAACGAGAATCGATATTTTCAACATGTTACCCGAGACAGTATTATTAAGTTACGATTACCTTCACCACCTTTTGTCACACAAAAAAGTTGCTGGCAGATCAAAATTTCAAAGCTCTCATGAGAACTTTCATTTCAAATGTAAATCTAGCTAGTCGTTTCAGACAACGCATTCAAACAAACAAAAAAATACCTAATCTTTTAGGCTTTATATTATTAGGTGTATATATCTCATCTACATTGATATATCATTTATTTGCCATCGAGTTATATAGATACACGTTCGTTAAATCAAGGCAATGGCCCAATCCGTTGCTGCCTATAAGCCCTTGTGCTAATTGTCATTCGGCTGAGTGCCATAAACGCTAGTCAAAACAATACCGGGGAAGCTGTAAAGACCTGTCAAGCTAACAGTGGATAGTCATATCGATAAAAATACATCGACTAGGTCCGATGAGAGAAATATGGGCGCGGTGATGCAGTTTTATGAAACCCTACCTATCGTACACAGAGGCCACGCGTTCTATACCTATATATAACTGCCTTCTGTGCGATGAACCTAATTTCGTTGTCGGTTCTATCGTTATGTTACTCGTATATTCAATATCTACATATCCATGTAACAAAATACAAGTGACGTTTAGTTACAAATAAAGTTGCCACATATATAATCGTGTTATTAATTGTTATTTTTTCTAATTAAATAAAACTGAATTACATTAGAAAATTTAGTTCTCATCAAAATGAATTAGTGGCATCAATGTAGTAGCTGATATATGAAGTTATTGACTCGATGAATGCGGTTATAATGTGCAATCTCTACCTTATTGATATCAACCGAGCTAGCGGACGTGAACGAGCGAATGCAGCTCCAAGTATTAGCATACCACACGTGCTCAACTACCTTACGCGACATACGGACATCTTCGTTCAATACATATATACAAATATAGTTTGTTGTGGCTGTCGACATTCTGGATAATCCATTCCTTTTCTATCGATCACTTGTTAATGTATTTCCTTCTTAGTATATTCATTGTTCTATATTAGGGTAAAAACAATAGTAGATAAACTCCTTAATTAAAATGTATTTAATTAAGAAGTTTATCTACTATTGTTTTTAATGCTTACAGCATGTTAATACTCTTTATTATCGAATTAAATTCTGTTCACTTTACAAAACCGCAAAAAATAACTAGATCAAGTGACACCTAGCTTTTTAATGAGTAGGATGACATGTAAACGTTACAAAATGACGCTATTTCGAACACTTAAAATTTATCTTATTGTTATATCTTAATTAACAGATTAAAATACTTTAATATATTACAAACAACAGTAAATTCCATCTAAGATAATTAAAAATTAGATAATGACAACGCCTCGGAATATATGCATTAATTGTCTTAAAGGATCACCCAACTCCTATTTAGAAGTTGTCTGTGTGATTTGAGCGAAGACTCGAGAGCCATCAAAGCGTTGAAACTATAAAGTTTTTAATTAAACGCGGCAAAAGAAGCGGCGGACGCTTAACGAGCGCATTTTTCTACGTTCCCTTCACGGGTCTCACGCTCCCCCGGGGAAATCACTTCGCACAGAACGAAATAATTGCTGAAATTAATAACATGAAACCGGAAGACGACGCCGCTGCCTGGAGGACATTATTCACTTCTATCCTCCTGGCATAGTGAAGCTTTAGCGAAAGATCCGTTTGCGTGGGTTAAAATTCCACTTTATCTTATACCGTAGTATAACTTGAGTCGGAACGTACAGTAGCTTGTAAAAGTTTTGAAACAGTTTATGAGTTCGTCGTATCACTCGCTCGCTCGCGGGGTCGTCTCGCGCCCTCGCTCCCCCCGCATTGCGGGGAAACGGTATCAGGGTTGCCCCTCTGGCCATAGTCTCACGCAGCTCCCGTAACAACGGGAGCGTCTTTCTTTATTCTAGCCCGCTGTTGAGCGGGCTTAGGGCATCACAGACTTGTTTGTGCTGGTGACTGTGGTTATCTTTGTTTTATCTCTGGGCAGTCCTCTGAGTTTCCCGGCTCTCCACTTTATGGAGAGCTTCTAGGGCTCTCAGGCATCTTTCGACGGCTTCTAAGGTGTCTGCTTCTGCTAAGGTCTTCAAAAAGGCATTGCGGACTATCTGAGTGGACCCTCCCGTCCCGGTTGGCTGCTGGGAAGCTTCCGGGGCTTCGCGGGTCGTTTTAGGGCGGTGTTGTTGCTGCTTCTTTGCATGGCCTCTCGGGATGGGATTGTTGGCGGGGGCCATAAGGCTCGCTCCCGCCGACTCTTCAACCATCTGTGGCGCTGCTGCTCTGCGTTCTTCCTTGTACCCGGCGTCACCAGACCGGGCCGCGGTTCCCGCTCGGCGGTTGCGCTTTTCCCGGCGGAATACAGGGCAGTTGCGGGCGTCGTTCGAGGTATGTGGCCCCCCGCAATTGGCGCAGGTTGCCGGTTCCTCTCGTGGTCGATCGAAATCTTTCGCAAAGTGCGGTCCTCCGCACCTTACGCAGGCTATCGGGCGGTAGCAGTGGTAGGAGGAGTGCCGGAACTGCTGGCATCGATGACACTGTGCCGGCCCCCTCCACCCCCACCAAGCTTCTATTGTTGTCTTCATATGAAGGAGCTCGCTCACTTCGTATATGGCCGGAGGCCAGGAGATCTTCTTAGGGAGACGTGGAAGATGCACCCTGTTCTTCCTCCTCTTCCTTTTATTGGGCAGGCAAATTCTGGGTCAAAGCCCTTCTCGCGGAGGGCCTCGGAGATCATGTCTGGGTCTGTGTCGATTGGAAGGCCGCGACCTTCAGGCATCTCTCTGTGGGCAGTAAGTAGGCGAACCAGCTCACGCCCTCCATCTGCTTTTGGTACTCATAAATTGTGGTGTACTCGTGTAGGTCAACCGGGAGGAAACGCACTCCGTTTCCGCAGGCGAAGACGTTCGGCCCACACCCCAGATTGACCGCCAGTCTTCCGAGGTGTACCGGCCAGCTGACCGGGCCCTCTGCGGCGATCGGCGGGCAGCGTCGCCGGCTGGCTTGGCTGGGATCGGGGTCGTTCTTTTCCAACTGGGTTTTCGTTTCACTCGGTGACGTCACTGCCGCAGCGTATGTTTTCTCTGACGGCGCGGGTGTAGGCGACATTGGCGCCACGGGGTTCTCGGCGGGTATAGCCATTCCATTCACGTAATTATATTATGTTGTATTTTGGTACTAAAAAGGTCAAATAGCTGTGTGCATATATGCATATATCGAATCATCGTAAATACACACATATATAACGAATATATACGTATATATGATTATAACGAATAACAGTGACGTTGTTGAAAAGATAAAATGACCAACGTGTAAAGTCTGTCAAAATGACTGTTAGTCAATTAGCCATTCCAGCGTCGATACTATTTATACTTGGGCTAACTGCATGTTCTATCAATAATATGTCCATCTCCGCATATGTTGAAATACCATGAGACACGAAGCTGAGCATGTTCAGTTAAACCCAAAGCATATTATGATATATCGAAGAATCAAATAGATAAAGGTGTACCCACTAAAGTTTAATAAGCACAGGCTGTTCCAGAAAAGCAAGACACTAAACAAGGTATTCCATAACCTGAATTATACTTACTATCAAATAAAGATTAAGTGCCTCTAGCCTTTCACCAAGTCACCATCCAGTTTCTTACGATTCCTACTCAAATTTACGAAGTACGAATAGAGTTAAAGTATGATTTGAGATTCGACCTCTTTACACTTCAATTCAATATGATAATAATTTAATTTACATAATAAACTTACATACGGTTACTAGTTAAACGTTTTAAGGTATACAAACCAGATCACCGATACAGCCTTGTAACAGAAAGCAATTCATATTAGATTTCAATACTTGTAATTTCATATTCTACACTAGTAGTCTGGGGTATATAATGAACTGAAATCACATATTTCATTCTACATAATGGGTATCTGGAGAAAATTGAGTAGCATTATACATACGTCTGTTCTAGAACAATTAATTTAACTTACCACTTATACGGTCCAATATCTAGTTAATACACATGTAACTTTTTTCTAGATTTTGTGATAGATATTCCTTATAATCCATATAAGGAATCACGAATACGACATTCAATATTGTGTTGTCCGTTGGCATTTTTTAAATTTAATATACGAAAAGAATTTACAAACCACCGACTATAAGAATCTATAGTGCTACTTTTAAAAGTTGTAAAAAAATACATATATTTGTTTACGACTGACCTATATGTCCTTAATTGAATATTGGTATTCATATCTGAGATTGTTAAACTCCAAACTCTGTGTGACTAATTACAATAAAAGTTGACATACCTAACATTTTTTTTTACTATACTGTTCGACGATTGGCCTGAGTCACACCTGATGGAAAGTAAGGTCAAGGATATTACGCATTCGTTAAGGAAAAACTTATCCACTCTTCCTTTAAAAACCGTTATTTTGTATGAATCATGAAAACAGACGCTGACAGCGCGTTTCATTCTTTTACTGTTCGCCTGAGATAGTCCAATTAGTTTATACAGGTCATGTGTACAGTCCCCAAGTTTTCATGAAGGAGTATTTACGTATTTAACTATAGTCACCATTAAATGGCCTTAGGTTTTAGACTTTATCGAGGTATTGCAATTTAACGCGGACAATTGATAATAGCATAAAAAAAAAATATCCTAACCAATATTATAAATGCGAATGTGACACAGAAAAGGGCATAAGGCACCTTTCATCCAGAAAATATACTGCTCCCGAGGGATAGTTCAAATCTACAATGACGCTAGCGAAGCCACGGGTAAAAGCTAAATACTAAATGCATTTATAAATACGTAATTACTTTGGGACTTTTTAATAGCATCTTAGTGTCATGCAGTAGATTCTACAATTTATTCATAATCCTGTGCTATGTGACTCTATATTTTGTAATTTTGGTGGTGTTTTAAATAATATAGTTCAGTTATTGTGCACAAGTGAAGTAGATAGAATAATATCATAGAGTATGATTTTATGAGATACCGTAAAAATACCTGGAACGTTCTAGAAAGGAACCACAAACTTGTTGGTGAATTCAAGGTATCACAAGAACTTATTATCACCTACTCGAGAATGGCAGTAATAATCTTGAAAAAAAATACGAACAAGAATAAAATGACAAGACGAAAATATGATAAATTTAATATACACGTACAGAAGCACGGTCATGGTCAGTCAATTATAGAACTAAATGATTGGTTGATGAGTATAAGCCACGAAATTTACAACACGAAACACAAATTTTAAGCTTTCACAATTTTCTCTTAAAGTGATCCAACGAGCGAGTTAAGAAAAGTAAGACTATAGTTCTCTAGTTTAAAACTATCAAGTTTGAACCACTTCAGAGTTTTAATTGATTTACCGACTGTGGAAGTCGTAGTACATCATACTCTGTGCTTCTGGATATAGGAAGATACTATTCTATCTACTCGGACTTAGAACCTTGCATGCGGATTTAACCTATTTAAATCTTAAATCCACCCGTGACGCTTTCGGCCTTCCTTATTCATAAAACTGTGAATAAATGGATCAGTGTAGAAAGTAAACGGGAACCCCTGACAAGTATTAATTAAAATTTTAATACTGTTAAAGCTGGGCCTTGATGTGTATTAAGGCTAATTTACATTTATCATTTTGATGACAAGGTTAACAACAATTTGTGCTGCGTGTTGCCAACAAAAAAATCCATAAATATCCATTTTTTACATCGGTTTTGTTCAATTCAAGCGATGATAACTGAGTAATTTGCGTGTTCGGGCACTGCACGATTGAAATGGGCAACGCAACACACAAACATTATATTACAAGTAATATTCGTATTAATCAAAATCAAAAAGGCTTTATTCAATTTAGGCCCTGAGAAGTCACTTATGAACGACAAAACTACCCCCGGTTCGGAAAATACTCATCAACGAGAAGAATCGGTAACAAACTCGATTTGTTTTACATACATAACGTAACACATAACATATTCTTATGAATATACATACTTATAGTATGGATATATATTGTTACATATATAGTAGTACTGTGAGTAGTAGATATATCACGGTTTTACTAGTTCGACCCCCAGCGGGGAAGGATAATGGTAAGTAATATTCACTGAACTGAAATTTCGGTTCACAGGTATTTTAGAAAAATAAATACTACATTTTCAGCACGAAGTATGTAAAACTACTAGGTTTTGCTCGCGGTTTCGTTGTTAATTTAAATTTGACTTAACCGCTTTAGGATATTAGCATTATATTGTGATACAGTACAATATAAAATGTAGTTTAAATAAAAGATTTCTTTTATTTATTTCTTTTTATTTTATTTTATTGCATTGCGTTGCGTTGCATTTTATTTTATTTTATTTTATTTCATTTCATTTCATTTTATTTCTTTTATTTATGAATATTCAATGCGTATTAGGTGAATCAAATTTCAGTAGTAAAACTTGATATGTGTGATTAAAACCGTGCCGTTGTAAAAAATAGAATCATGAACGTCTGAATTGCGATTTTTTATCATTTTAAATATTAAAGGTTACATCAAAATCCTACAAGATTTATGAGATTATTATTAGGCAAAGTAGTATTTTTAATTTTGTTTATAGAGAACCTAGGATCTACACGCAATTTTTTCCGCCTTTATAAAAAATATATTTTCTTAAAATACAAGTAGCCTAACTTATAACGTCAGCGAAATTCCCGTAAAAATTGGTCCAACTATTTCAGAAATTAGACAAAACAAAATGCCAACAAAAATTTTAATTAGAAAGCTGTTGTAGAAGGATTGAAGCTGTAAAGATTATTTAATGTAACATATATATGTTGTTATAATTCAAAATAAGCGTTACCGCTATGTTCAGATTCAACTTTATTTTTCAAGGTATTCAAATTTTGTACATGTGAAATAGGAAGATAAAACAAAATGAAAAACCTTATGAACGGAAAAATTTGAACTCCGTTCACTGTGTTTAAAACTCTTCAAATTAAAAAATAATAATTAAACAAGTTATATTAACAACTAAAATTGGATTTAGTTCATTCTATAATGTAAACTCATATATTTTTTCTTTGAGGATATAAATAAGATCATATTTATTCCAAATAATATTGATATTAGGCTTCATGTTACAGGATAATTCGGTATTTCAGACACGAATTAAATAAGGTACTGTTTGAAAGGATTCCGTCTCGTTTAATATCCCGTTAAGACTAGGCCGATGATGACTCGACTTAATGAACGAAAAACATCCCAGCACGCCTTTAAACCTATTTAATATTCCGATTTCTTCAATCGACTAAATCAGCGTAACGTTGTATGACTAAGTCGATTTTAAATTAAGTTGTTTTTTTCTTCTATATTTCGTTTCTTTTGCCATTTCTGTTAACAACTCAAGTAGAAGTACGTGTAAAAATATTATCGTAAATCGTTAGTTACGAGCATAACGTGTTTTAGAAAAATACAAATTTACAAATGTCGGTATACCTGAGATCGATAATGTGGTTTATCATGTGAGTGTCTCTACAAGAATTTTTCTATGTTAGACATTTACTCGTCACTAGGTAGCATCGTCGTGTATTTCATTGTTATGTAGTTTTACATAGATATTTCAAGTGAATAACGTCACGGGCGCATGTTAGTATTTTATACACTGCTAATCGCAAAAATCTCAATAGCACAAGACTTTACATTAATTTAAGTGCATTTGACCTCTGTAGTGAAGATTCTTATTCCAATTTTGATTAACAACAGAAATATTCAACAGAAATATTACATATAGAAAGAAATAAACCGACTGATAAATAACTATGAGCATCAACAAATGCTATGTAAATAACATGAAGCATTTATAAAATTTAACTGTCTATCACGTGCGCCCTCGGTAGAAGGTAACGTGAGGTAAACCGCTCGTTTCGTCCGGGTCACGTGACTCACTGAAAACGGTAAAACTTTTCCTTTTATGGTCACGTGAAATGTATCAGTTACCGTGGGTACTGTTATACTCTCGAGTGCTTCTAATATAACCATCGTTTAAAAAGACACGTCCGATACTTCTATATTAGTTGGATTACATTTTACACACATAAGCGCAGTACGTATATTGCTTATAAACGTTGCTCAATAAACAGCACACGAGGCATTAAAAAATAAGTCGAGGCAGTCACGAGGACTTTCAACAGAAGTGAAATCGATGCGCATGCAGTGAGTGTGCCTTTTTTTCTAGAACTGACTACGCTATTGATCTAGCAAGATCTTAACAGCTTCACCGGACTACAGGAGTGAATGTGCCGTTTTCGAGCGTTTGTAGGTAGTTTCCGTACTGTCTCTAATATTTATACTATGTGACGTTAGTGTGACGCAAGCCGCGTAAGCGCAATATGACCGGTCATGCTGACGTAGCATTTCGTGACGCAAAATTACAAATCTATCTTCTACCAAAAATACCGCTCACTACGCTTAAACTTTTCACTTCGAAAACATTACAGCTCCAAATACACACAACATATAATAATTCTAACGTGGAGTTTTTGGCGCGATCTTTGTAATAAACTTGCTTTATTTCACCCTATGGTGTGTAATTTTAGTAGTATCTTGCGTGACATGGCTTTGTTATTTTCCACGAGTGGATGGGAAATAATAACACAGAGCATGAATTATTAAATATCCATAAAAACAGCCTGAAAAGTTCTAACAACACTGCCACCATTTTTTGGAACACAAATGTCATTCATTACAAAACTGTTTTGATACCTACTGTACTTAAAAATGGCAGTGATAATTTTTAAGAAAGAGTGTTGGTTGCCTAAATTGAAAAAAGATCGCTAATGTGTTAACTTTCTGCTACTCTTAAGGCCAATAGATATATGCCTTTTAAGACTAACTTTATATATATATGTATATATACCTAGCGGGTCCGGCGGAAGTCGAGCTGTCTTGATAATAAAAAAATCTTAAATATCAATCGGAGCACTACCTGCCGAGTCCAATTGAATCTATATCATCCTTGAATGGTGAGCAATTAAGCACTTACAAAAAATTTCCTCAAAATCTATCCAACCGTTTAGGAGGAGTTCAGTTATATACAGACGAACAGAATAATTATATATATGAAGATAAGACGAAAGATGTAGAAAAGTTTTGATAAATGTTTTACATTTATTTGACTTTTTAATCGCCATATTTTTTGGACTCCATATTTTAGTATTTGTTCTTATTATTTAAAAGTGAATTGCAGTTAAAACGAAATACCCAAAAATAAAAATTGTACTCATAACCAATATTCTATTATATCAATAACAAAAAAGTATACGACCACTAAGACTTTGTAAGGTTAAAACAGGCTGTCTAAAATGGTTGTTCTTTTCGTCTCCAGTGTGACCTACAAATGCCGGTTCATTTCAGACCGGCTAGGATCCAGATTTTTGTTAAATTATGAAAACAAATTGTGACGTCACGCAAAAGGCGAAACTTTTAGGTTTTAATAAAGCGAAGGTCAACCGCCTTCGGCTAAATAAAACTGTGATCAGAAAAACCAGGAATAATAAAGAAAGTCAACACAAACCATTAAATAGTTTTTTTTTTCTCGAACTGACTACGCTATGGACCTAGCAAGGTCTTAACAGCTTCACCGGACTACTAAGACGAGCGCTTAAGGCACTCAGCCGATTTTATGTATGTACATTTGACAGTTAATTTTTATTCCGACAGGGGATTGAAAAAATTCACTAATTAGAATAATTGAGAAGTTTCAAGCTTTTATTTTTTTTTCCCTTATTCTTATATAATTACATACCGCAATAGTATTTTTTTATATTTTAGTTGCATGTATTCGTTATTTAATATAAGTTAAGTAGAATATAACAAAATAGGACTCACCTCTGAGTATCTGATAAAGGAAGACTTTGATGTGGTCCGCGGAGAGATGTTGCGGCGACACGATGATCTTGTGAAGGTCGCTCTGTAGCAGCTCAGTGATCACGTAACTGTTATATGTTCTGGTTAAGAAAATTACGAACACCATAATGTGCTTACAACCTTTACTAATAATTACTAAATTGTCAATGCACGAAACAGTTATTGGTAATACATTGATAGATAAGTTACAAGTATATATGAACAATATTATAACCATATACGGTAGAACAGAGAATTCATGAATAAAATACATTACTTTCATATGACAAACCTGATAATTCAGCACAACACAATGTAGATCGTAAGTAGAAGTAGTCATTATTATAACCTAATACAATATTCTTACGCAACGGATAACAAATGATTAAAAAAATATTATTTTACTATCATGTTATCCGATATACCTATTATTATTATTATTGCCACCGATATTAAACGGCTAGTGTCATCACAACGTGCGTAAAAGAAGGTATTATACAAAAACCAATAAGTGAGAAAAGGGAAGCACTCAAATTCAGGATACGAATAACGAATATTCAATGCATTATCCTGTCATTACATATACATTAGAAACTGCAAAACAGCAAACTATTCAATAGCAGAATAATTGATAACAGTTTATAATAACGTTAATTGAAAAATAACACAACATAATTCACTATTTATATACACACGTAGTTGCCATTTTTAATAGCATCGATTATATATAGCAAGTAAGTATAAATTATATTCTTAGGCCTGTGCGATTGACATATAAATAGAATACTTCCAAAATATTCAATCGGGTCCAACGGGCATGTGGCAGTCACACAGCGTAATTCAAACGCCCACGCACGAACAGGGTGGCTACAGCCTCCCCTGCCCGCCGGGAGGGGCGTTTGGTTAAAGGGTCCGCATGCCGGGACGTCTCAGCTGTTATCTCGCTTATCTACAGCTCGCTCCAGCACGCCCCCTGATGGCCATTATCAAAATTACAAGATGCCAAGTGGTGTTTTCGCGCACTCGTTTAGAACATGTATTATTACAAGTCCTACGTAATGAGTAGAATTCCGGGGAAATGAAGTTTTCGACTGCCTATCCGTTGTCCCTTGAGCAAGAGTAATTTACCAAATTAAAACAAATTCGCACGGTCCTTCAAATAAAAGGTTCTCCTGTGATGTAAATACTAAGCTTACATGGTCTATCACACTGGTTTTTTATACTAAAGATACAAACTTTGCCAGTATTTCACGGTAGTGCGGTGAAGCTGTAAAGACCTCAATTGGTCAATAGATTAATCAGTTCAAAAAAAAAAATGCCAGTGAAATTGACATTGATATTATAAACTTACATACGTAAAAAAAAAACATCTTAATAAATAACCGCATTCTATATCCTCAGTGTAATTATCAAATCTATATATCCTTATTAAAACTATAAATGCAAAATTGAGTTTTTTTGTTAACTACTAAGTTGTTATTTTTATCTACTAAACCGATCATTTTTGCACCGACCAGACCGACCAGATTTTGCATATACGTTGACTCAGGTAAAGAAAAGGGTATAGGGTACCGTTTATTCAAAAAAAAAGTACTGTTCACGTGGGATACTTCTAATCTATCGTAACGCAAATGAAACCGCAGGCAAAAGCTAGCGTATATATTAAAATGGATGTCAGTAAATCTGTGCGTGTCTGTGTGTCTAAACACGCAGCGGAAGCTCTCAACAGGAAAAAACCCCCGATTTTTAAACAGTTTTTGTTGGTGCTCCGGTCCTATATGTCTTAGCGTGATGATATATATAACCATCCTCAATAAATGAGCTTTAGAAGATTGAAAGAATTTTTCAATTTGGACCAGTAGTTCCTGAGATTACTCCCTACAACGTCACAAACTTCACCTCTTTATAATATTAGTTCACATGTATAAGCCCCAACACCGTTGACCGGTTATCACGAAACTTGACACTGCTCAAGTGTTTTTTTTTTCCTAGAAACGGTTTTTATAATATCCATAACTCTATAACTCGAATTAAGTGTTATCGACTTTATATTGTAATTTAACGCAAACGAACTCGCGGGCGTATGCTAGTACTTTGTAGATGTAAAAGTACTTTTATTTGAATGTCTGTCTACGAATAACACTTTAGTGGTTCAACGAATTATAATGAAATTTGAGAAGTAGATTATATCGTTTTATAGAATATTTCATTTTATCGTGATATCGTTTCGTGAAGCAAGGCTAGTGATACAAAAAGTCAATATTTTTTTATAATTTAATGCTTTAACGTTTGACACAAATTTCATCTGATGTGACGATGTGGTCTTATATGGTAAACATGCTAAACGAAGAAGGAGACTAGCTCGCTAGTTTTTTTTATGTCATAGGAGGCAAACGAACAGGTGGGTCACCTGACTTTAAGTGATCACCACCGTCCATAGACACCAGCAACAGCAGAGGAGTCGCAAGTGTAGTGCCAACCTATGTTGGTGGGGAAGAGGAAGAGAAAGAAGGGAGAGGGAGAGAGGAGGGTCTCTGGCACGCGCACTGACCGAACGAAACGCAACAATGCAAGCACTATTACTTCACGTCGGTTTTCTGTGAGCACTGTTGTGCTTGCATTGTCGCCTTTCGTTCGGTCAATGAGAGCGCCGGGGACCCACCTCACCTCACCTTCCCCCCTCTCCTCTAACCTTCCTCCCCTCCCCACCCTAACACAGGCTGGCAACGCATTTGTGACTCCTCGAAATAAAAAAAAAGATGGTTAGTGAAATACGGACTAAGAGTATTGACTGCTAAAGATGAGGATCGCAAGGCGTTATTGTGAATACTATGAACGAATGCTTAGTAATAGCAACACATGCAATGAATGATCCTAAATCGATACTAGGAGCTTTTGGCGGGATTTTAGTCTGTCATGTAGTGGTTTTATATTTTATTCATAATCTTGTGTTATTTGACTCTATATTTTGTAAATTTGGTGGTGTTTTACGTAATTTAGTTAGTTTAATATGCATAAGTGAAGTGAATGGTAAATAATACCACGGATCATGAAATTCTGAGATGCCACAAAAACTCCCAGGAAGATTCTAACAAGGGATCCACCATCTTGTTAGAATATTGACTCGCACGACGCTTAATACTGAAGTGATCGCACGACGCTTGTAATATTATTGACTACGCGACAATGGCAGTAATAATCAGAATGATTGGTTGCCAAAAATAAAGAAAAAAAAATCGATACTACGAAGCAAGTAAAATTACTCCATAATATTAAGGAGGTTATATGACTGCACGATCCCACCCACTTAGATAGTATTCAAGTTTCACGCTCTAACTCTATTACCAGTGTATAAATGGCTGATTAAATACAAAAGAGTCACAATTTCTTTTTTTTTGCATAGACGTTATTTAAAATTTTGAAATTGTTTTTTATTATATTACATACTTTTACAACCATGTCATATATAATTAGAAGCATATTTTAAAACTTCTTTAAACGTGATATCATATTATTTTATATTACATTTGGCCTACGTAAACACGAGAATGCAAAATAGAACGAACTAGTTTCATTTTAATTAGATTTAACTATGAAATCAAAGGAAGTATTTTTAAATAAAACCGATTAATAGTGCATTTTTGAAATCAAGATATTTTTTTCTATGTGCAGATTAGGTAAATCAATAACTTTAGTATAGAAAATAAATAGTAAATGAGGTAGGAGTATATTGCTAATGACGACCTCGAACATGTCAGAAGCAGAAACTTCTATTATGCTACTACGTCAGTTCATTAAACACTTATTGTGTCGATAATAGTTCGTTACGTTCGTTATGGTTTTTAATTATATTATATTTGAAAAATATAATTACAAACCATGTATGTATAGATTTAAACTTCGATTCAACTGTCTCCATCTTGTGGGCGAAATCGTAACTTCAGTAAAACTTAGTGAAAATTAAATCACTAAGAAATGTGCAGGTCGAACGATTTCAAATCGTGTGAATATAATCAACCTGTAATTTGTTAGCATCTACCTACACCGAACTAGGGATGTTAAAAAATAATCGATTTTTAATTAAATCGATTTTTATTTTATTATAATCGATTTTTTATTGTCGATGTTTATTTTCATATTAATCGATTTTTTGAAAATCGATTATATAAATTACGCATTTTAATCGATTTTTATAAACATCTATGCGACGGATGAAAAAAACTCAAAATAAGTTAATTATTATTTACAATTGAAGAGTGAGCATAGTGAGATAATATGTTTGTAAAAATTTAAAATGTTTCCTAGCCGCAAAACACCTAAAAGCGGCTGGCGAAAGTATTTTATAACGAAAAAGAATAATACCATAGTAGTATGCATGTCCTGTTCGATAGAATGAAAAATTTTGTAGTGAAACTACAAATTTAAAAAGAACATAGAATGAAAACATCCCACTGTCTTACAAGTAACATGAGTTACTATATCTTATAATGATTGTTGTGGTTCTTATGACAGCCAAATACCGCTCTCTGTAAAATTAAAACTTTCAATAAAACTAAAAAGGTCTGTCATACGAGTACAACATGTTTATTAAAAATGTCTTATGGTAAACTCGACATCGATAAGTTTACAAAACTATAAATTATTATTGAAATTATTCAATAAAAAAAAAATTCTTTAATTTTAATTTTCTCAGTCACACTATGATTAATATGAAAATTTAAAAGAGAACTTCATTGTTTTGAATTTTACAGTTAGAATTAATAATGTTGTCATTTTGTTAGGATGTTTATCATTTCATTTTTATTACGATATAATGTTTAATAGTACTGAAAATTTCTATGGTATTAATTTCTATATTCTTTACCTTGAAAGTTTAAAGGAACATTCACTTTAATTTTGTTTTGAACTGGTTTTATTTTGATACGTAGAATTTTATGTGATTCTTAATCTGATAAATTTTTATTTGAAATCTTTAAGTTTATTATAGGAATATGGAAAGCTTGTCTATTTTTAAATATTATAAAAATCGATTTTTGAAAAAATCGATTAATTATTTCCAATAAAATCGATTTTTAACAAATCGATTATTATTTTAAAAAAGAAAAATCGATTCCTAATTAATCGATTTTTTTCATTAAACTCACATCCCTACACCGAACTAGAAAAACTATCTACTAAATCTGCTCACGGCTTTGCTCGGATAAACTGTATCACTTAAACTTACCTTAAATTACCGTGACGCTGTTTTTAATCCAATTTTTTGCACTTATTTTTATTCTGCAATATATTAGGTTATATTTAATAGTTGGGTAAAATATTTCGGCAATACTTATTAGTAGTCATTTTATTTCAGACTAGCTGTTACCCGCGGCTTCGCACGCGTTTTTTGAATATATTAAATAAATTTAAAATTGTTATTAGATGTGTAAATAACAATAATACTCTTTCAAAAATATTTTTATTATTACTACTAACCTTTTAGAATATCAGCACAAAATAGACTTTAAAAATGTTTGCGATAGCAACGTACTACGTATAATCAGAAATTGGAAGTAAAAATAACGTAGAATAAACTTTTGAACAGGAACACAAAATAGAACCTGATAATATTTCCGATTGAATGTTATCATGTTACCATGGTAACGCATATAATACTGACACAGACACGCAGCGGATGCTCTAAAATAACCCGATTTTGAGATATTCTTCATTAGTGCTCCGCTCCTACTGGTTTTAACGTGATGATATGTAGCCTATAGCCATCCTCGATAAATGAGCTATCTAACACTAAAAGAAACTTTCAAATCGGACCGATAGTTATTGAGATTAGCGCGTTCAACCAAACAAACAAACAAACTCTTCAGCTTTATAATATTAGTATAGATTAATTTACTTGCAAGCTTATAATTAGTTTCATATATTAATTAATATACTAAGATATGGCAATAAAGTACGTATTTAATAAAAGAAGAATCAGGCAGACAGAAAGACGTTACCTTTTATGTCCTTCACTACATAATTATAAAACAAAGTCCTCTAACACGTCTGTCTGTCTGTTTGCGATAAGCTCACAAACTACTGAACAGATTTTTGTGCAGTTTTCACCGGTAGACAAAGGCAAGGAAGGTTTGGGTATATAATTTGTCAAGTTTTTCTTTTATAATTAGCACGGGCCCGCTAGTCTCTATATATATATATATATATAATGATAAAAATATGCCGTGCGCGTATTAGTGTCTTAAGTATACGTTAAGCGATGCGTACTTCCTTGTTATGGACAAGTGTTGGAAGCGGTGTAGTGCATATGCACTCTTTGTTTTATGAACGATAATCAAATTGACTACATATTGAATTGTTAATGCATTTTACGCATGACATAAATACTTTTAAAGTACCATTATAATATAAAAGATTTTCAATACTGATATGGTCACTATAAGATATTAGGTTATCTAATTACGTAGCAACTTAAGACAGAAGGTCCCTTGAGTAGGGACTTAATAAAGTAACCGGCTTGGTTAATACCTTGGTTAATCCACATAATTATGGATTTCACAATTTTTTTAAGGAACAAGAATTGAATTGGTTTTTTTACAAGTTTTGACTTTGATGGCATACATATTTACATAGACGTTGTTACAAGTGCATAGACGGACATATGTACGGTAACTTTGATTCTGAAAAAAAAAGCACTGTCCCCAAAGGATAATTTAAATCTATATTAACGCGAGGGAAGACGGAAGGTAATAATAAACGATAAAGTATTTTATATACAATGAGCATGAATTATCTCAATATATAAATGCAAATCCTGAACCTTGTTAAAAGTTCAGGGTAACAAGCTTATGACAGTTCTATGCCAGTTACGGGAACAGAAAGAATCGGCAATATTCGAGAAACGATCGTAGCAAGGACCAGGGACCGGTTTCGGGGCTGCACCCCACTGTCAAGGCGGTAATTATTTACTGAGGGGCTGAGATTCAGTCCCCTGGGCGAGACCCACCCCGCCTTGTACCGTGCCGCGCCGAAAACAGTATAAAACTGCGTATATGAATTGATGTTATGACATATGGATCGGAAGAGCGGATATAGTGTATGGACTTGTATTAATATATAGAACTAGTGGCAGCTTTATCCGATTTATAACCTTCATAAATACAGGAATAAACTTTTGATGGCAACCGGATCAGTAAATATTGTTATTGGTTAACCTTATATATTTCTAAGGATACTTACATAATAAAGATTAAAAAACTATGTAGTAGTCTGCAATTCATATAGATGGATGAAAAAAAAACACAGTTTATCTGTCAACATTATCATTTTGAGCTATTCATAATTGGCAGAAAGAGAATACAAGATCGATGATGGAACAAGTGCAATTCAATTATTGATTCTTCACTTGATCATTTTCAAGGTATCTCGAGGAAACATACGTATTAATGAAATTCCAGTATTTCATAGTTCGCATAGAAAGCGTGTGGATGTTGACGATAACATTTCATGTATTAATAATTCGCCTTGTTAATAATGAGAGTACTTAGCAGTATGACTGCCACGTTGGTCTTATATATGGCTACGATTTCTCTTGTGACGCCACAAAGGCGGTCAATGGTGATCGTAGATCTTTTTATAATAGTAAAAAATTGTCCGTGGCACCCTAAAAGAAACATGTGATTACGGCGTGGCAGTCAAAGGTGTTGATTCTATATCAAATTCATTATAATATTACTGAACATCGTTAAATAAATGCCCGCGAAAGCTTTTCTACAAGCAACCATGAGTTGCGTGGATATTATTCTATATGCGTGATCGGATAGGAAACGAATTTCTACGACTTAAATTTCTTCCATACGTATAAGTTTCTGTGATTCAGTTTGAACCGAGTAACTCTACCTTATTCCCTACTTTGTTAAACAGCAAACTATATACGTGCAGACAAGTATAGCATTAACACATTTCAATAGCAGAAAGGACTTAAATGAATACATGCTCCTTCTTGGCTTTGGAAGCCAAAGGCGAGCCTAATTTATTTCTTTGTCAATCGTGTTTTTCATATTTTTGAAACTTTAATTGAAGTAACTGTTGTGACACGCCCTTTTTGCATTGAGTAAGAGAGTAAAAATGTAACGTTATGAATGTGGAAATGAGAACAAAATTCGATTATGTCTTGGAATAAAATATATTTAAAGTTATTATGTATATTAACGCTTAACTAAATGAGCAAGATATACTGAGTAAAAACATAAACATTCATTTGATTCAAATAAAATTACTACGATTTCATATTATTATTTAAATTTCTCTATATTAGGAATGTAAAAATAGAACATGATCAATAATAATACTAACTTACATAAACATCCGGCATTCAAGCGTAACTGAAAAACAGTTTTTGTTTGGGCCCTTTAGTAAATACGATCATACAATAACAGGAAACATTGTTATCGGGTAAATATGAGAATAGGGAATCGTTAAAAAGTACTTTAATATACGGTATATATATATATATATATATATGGTTCAGTAATCTATACTAATATTATAAAGAGGTAAAGTTTGTGAGTTTGTGATGTAGGGGGAATCTCATGAACTACTGGTCAGATTTGAATAATTCTTTCAGTGTTATATAGTTCATTCATCGAGAATGGTTATATGCTATATATCATCACGCTAAGACCAATAGGAGCGGAGCATAGATGAAAAATGTTTCAAAATTGGGATGTTTTTTCCTTTTGAGAACTGCTGCGTGTTAATGTTAGTGTTAGGGTGTTAGTTAGGGTGAAGCTGTTAAGACCTTGCTGGGTCAATAGAGTAGTCATTTCGAAAAAAAAAAAAAATGTTAGTGTGGCGAAGAAAGTCGCGGGCAGACGCTTGTTAATAATAAAGTTATATTGGTGTATTATTTCGCAATAATTTTAAAACTGTTATCAATTATTCTGCTTTCGGGTAACTTCCTTTTTTGTATCTTCCAGACACATTATTGTATAAATATTCATTTTTCGTTCACAAGTGTGAGCAACGTAGTAATGTTAAATGTTCTCTTTTCATTATTTGATGTATGTATGATACATGCTTGTTTATAAGATGCTATTACACCGGACTGCCATGCCATCGACGTTGTCAACAAACAACAATCAAACAAATTATAATTAACAGCAGATTAATATCTTCGTATCTTTTTATCCATTATTTCTTCACCATTTTTTTTTTAATAACATTTATTAATTCCTACATCGCTTAATTATAAGCTATATAAATAAATAAGCGAGAGAAACTGAATCTTTGAATATATTTAAACCAAGACAGTTTTTTTTTGAACTGACTACGCTATTGACCTAGCAAGGTTTTAACAGCTTCACTGGACTACTAAGGCGAGCGCTTAAGACAATCAGCCGATTTAATTTTGACAACTAGCTCAAGGGTACGCGCTTCACACCTCGGCTTGGTCTGTTGCCTGATTTATGCAAGCAAGGTTGAGAAAATATGTATTTCAAGGATAACTATTTAATAACTACAATAATTTACCTTTGACCATTGTTTCTCAAACTATTTTATATCACTGGATGCTGTTAAAAACTGTTTATTTCAAATAATGTTTTTATTTTTCAAATGTAATTACCATTAAAGCAATTATGTTATTTTGCATAATAGGTTTCTTTAAACCGAATGTACGTTAGAATTAACCAGTAACTTTTTTTTAGCTTTAGCATTCGTAGTTTGGTTCATACTGAACAGGTATAAACGGGAACGCGACCGGCCGGATGTTATGCAGCTGTGCACCTAAAACCGACCCGTCACGCCATACCATGGGTTTGTTTAATAAAAAAACCTTACGGCCCATAAAGTCGCTACCAATTTAGAAACAATGTAGGGCAACACCCGAGTTATCTAAACGTCGATTAGTTGAGCGTTATCATTTTTTTTTCATTCATAAACGATATATTGTTTTACGAGAATCTTATTTATGGGTAGTAAATATTGATACCATAATAACTATGGAAAATAAATAAAAAACATATAATTTGATGATATTAGTTAATAAATAAATAAATATTTAAACCTACTGTGTATATGATATAAGAAACTTCATTTTGTCTTTGTCGTTAAACATGACACAGTTTATTCCTATATCTATTATAGAGGCTCGTAATAGGCTCAGAGGACACTGTCCCGCCTTGAATATTAAAGATTATATACCTAAACCTTCCTCATGAATCATTTTATCTAATGGTAAAAACCACAAAAAAAACTGTTTAATAAATTTTGGAAAAATACATAAAGTGAATATCGTTCACATCACATCGCTATTCAAAGGCCCCGTCCCCATGTCATAAAATTAAGCAAAGCACAGACAATAAAGCATAGATAAGGGGACGCTTTTTGGTGCTTAAGTATACATACCTAAACTATGCCTCAGTGAATATTTAATAATACCAATTAAATTATACTATTTACTTTGTTACTTATATCAAATGTACAAATTGTTTGCAATCATTGATTCAACTCGTTTACAGTAAAGAAAACATGTCAAAAAAAAGGGACGCCCAACAACATCATTACATATTATTCAAAATATGACAATGTAAACTGTATACCTAAATATTCACCGTGAATCACTTTATCTACTATTGAAACTGTATAAAATCCGTTTAGAAGTTTTTGAGTTAATCGCGAGTAGACAGACAGACGTGGCAGACGACCTAGTTTAATAATATGTAGTGACACTAAAGCGACAATGGTTTAAGTAAATACTTACATTAAAAAATACAATCGTAAATTAATAACAGAAGTAACTTTAGAATTTACTTGAGCTCACAAAACAGCCGAAATGGGCGAGTTTAAAGCGCATCAAGTTCGCACTGTACATTAGCATTGTTACTCATTGTTTCGCAACCAACTGCAGGCGGGAGCCCTAAACAATACAATAGGACCGCGTCACCGCACTCGACGACTGCTTGCTCATAATCAACATATTCTCTAGTTTTACTTATGAATATTACAAGAAATTACCTACTAAAGGATTACTTTAAAGACGTTAATTGGCTCGTTAACGTCAGAATGCCGTCCGCTTCCGTCTTTATCGAAAATTTATTAGAAACTAGCTTATACGAACGACTTATTCTTACATTTTAAAACCGTGTATTTAAATTTAAAACCAAATAGTAAGTAGTCCTTATTAAACTCATTAGTGCACATAGTTGCGAGCGATAGAAGTTTATTCACAGCAATTACACAATTACGCAAAAATTTTAAATAATTTATAGTAATAAATTTTTTTACATGAATAACTTTGGAAATATTTTGCAAACGTGGTTAAGCATCAAATGTTGTTACTGTATTACGGCAGGTAGTATAATATCTTAAAAAACGCCCAGATCTAGAATCATTATAAGAGAGCTATCGTGATGTATGAACTCTAGTGCAAGGTTGCGAAAGAGACGGTTGAAGAAGATTACATATGGCAGAAATGCAAATGATATAAGATGCGTCAAAATGGATTCGTATAACTAGAATGAATACATACAAATTTTGGGGTGTAAGGGGTGTCGACTAACATCTTAAGACTTGAGACACCCAAGCCAACCTCACCTGCACGTGGTGTAACCTGCTGAACAACGAACGAGGCAATGGCGATAGCGGGGTGGTAGGGTTTTACAGCCCGACTGGGTCGCAACCACCATGTATATGGCGAAAAAGCCCGTCATAGTGACTCGCTTCTGCGTGTCGCGTTTCGGGATCAGCCTGTGCATATCCAGTACCGGATGACTTTCGTCATTATGGCCGGCATGACAGCGGCAACCGGCGATGGATAATCTGTCTATCGGTGGTTGTCGATGTTTTTGGATTGTACTATGCTTAACATCAGGCACAGTGCAGTCACTTTGTCGTGCTTCAATAAAAAAAAAATACAAGAAAGTATCAAAAGAGCACCACTGACAGATACATTGAAGAATAACAGGTTAGCATGATACGAATACATCATGAGGAAAGATGTTAAGTATACAACCAGAAGAGAGTTAACCATGAAAACGTACGGATAAAGTAATAGAAGACAGAATGTGTAAATACTGAATTGGCAGCTAATAGAGAAGAATAAAAGAGAAACGAATGTTGTGTCGAACCTACTTAGTAGGAATAAGGGTAAGATTTTGATGTATCTGTTAACAATGACTCTTATACAACTAGAACTCTAGTTGAACCAAAACAAAATAATTGATCAAAAATAATGTTACGGTTTATAAAATTTTGAAGTAAAAGACGTAACTATGGCAAGTTATAATATATATCATACAAAAGAAAAGACTGGCGCAAGTACGACCATAGATATGATGCTAAGAGCTACAAGAAATATTTTCCAACATAATGTAACGTTACTATTACAAAAGACACCATTGCATAAATTGTTAGAGACTGTTCAACCTTTTCACACTTCCTGTCAAGTCATTATTTTCTTTGAAGCGTTCTTTATGTCCAGTAACGAGGACAGGAAGGTGACATTGATGTATCATCGACATAGGTTCATTGAATATACCTATCTGGTTGCCACCGGCCATCATATTTGCATAGGACGCACATGAAATATGGAAAGAGGGCGCGTGACTTGTATTTCAAAAATGGCGTGCACGTGCGACTGTATTCATGGTTTAATTAAACGAGAATTACAATAATATTTTGTTCGGAACGTGTGTTGATACATGTTATCTTTTTAAATTTCCGAATTTGTAACAAAATCCGTAGTAAATGAACCAGGTGTCACCAATGTTATAATTATGGCAAATATGACATTAGTAATGCCACGAGAATGCCAATAATTTGATGCACAAGCTCAGATAAAAGACACTGATAATTGGAGACAAATATATTCCAACTATGTTAAAGTTTAGACACCTACTATAAAATACAAAGACAATTTATATGAATACACTGAAGTAGCCACAACAAATAGTCAAAGAGTCCGATGAATCCGTCTTGCGGTAAATCAGGGATATTTATCAGGCGATAAAAGACATTCTACGAAGGCAGTACAAATGAGCACTTTGAAGAGAAAGGTACGCGGAAGGATGACGTTGATATATCGTCCACTATCCTGGCGGACAAACAGGGAAATAGGAATAAGTCCATGATAATATCATGTGAATATTATGTGCGAACGGGGAAATTTGTGTTATTCTTATTTTTAAAAAATATTTCTGAAGTACAACAATAAGTGGTCATCGTTATGGTCCCAAATTCTACTAAAATGAATCATTATGAAAACTAAATGATGTCATGTATTGTCAATAAAATGAATAGTTATTATAAATACAATAAAAAAAATTAAAAAATAATATTTCACTTCTCTATTATTACAAAATTCTGTAATTAACAAAGATACATACATCACTCACGTCATTGTTCCAGTATTAAAAATAACAGTTTAATAAAATATCACCGAATTTACCTTAACAATATATAACACAGCAACTAAATAGTTATTAAAATTTATTTACACATGCAAATACTTTTTTTTTATATTGTAATTACTAGAATTCTTCATAAACTGTGTTCAAATATACAACTGTAAAACGGTTGAACTGTTACCATCACGTGAAACCTATTTTTATAAATTGGTTTTGACTCTTATAGTTCATTCTATTTCAAACTTTTGCGGTATTACAAACTTCGGAATGTATTGTGCAAATAGCGTGGAGTCGAACCGAACCCATACGCGTTATCTGTCGACGTACACTGTGACCTGATTGTACACTGTATATGATCCATCAATATCTGTCGGTTAACCTCAGTACTCAGTAGGTGGCACTGTACTCACTTTGCAAATTACGTACACCTGGAGAGGTTATACGTTCTATTGTTTTAATTTGATACAGAACACTATAAACTCTTACTAATATTATACATGCTAAAGTGAGTTTGTTCGGTCGTTTATTACATTTTCTCGCTCTAAATACTCAACCAATTATTAGGAAATTTTGTATACACGATGTCAGAGGTATAGAAGTGGACTTATTGTATCATGATATTATTCTTTAAAAAAAGGACAGTATCTGAGGAATACATTAAATCTGCCTAACGCCAGAGAAACCGCGGGCAAAAGCTATTGAAAATTAAAAAAAAAGAAGATGTAAGTTGTGTGGTGATTCTACTCAAAAGGGAAAATGGTGACCTATCAAGATTTATTATTCAGATTGTATTATACAAGTAACTATGTGGCATTATTTACAAACAGTAAATCTCAGACATAGGTCAAAAGCTCAATTATAACGAAAGTACACAAAATTTGAATAATAGGACCTACAGAGATAATATGTAGGATAAAAAAAATAAAACAAATATATTACACGGGTGATCTAATAAGCGACTCGAAGCACTACATGAGATGATAACTACTGGCATTAGCTGAGCGAAATGGAATTTTCTTAATTTGATTCGCGTCATAATAACGTCGAGTACCTAAGAAGAGAGATCGATCTAAACATATAGACGTATTTTTGTTAGATTAAATTCATTACAAACACTAATATTGTAGTAAAACTACGAATTACTCCCCGCGGAATAATTTTGAATCGAAGTAATAAGTTGGGGCGTAAACATGGCAGGTAAACGCAGGAGCGTGCAAAGATCGGACATTGATGAATGGCAGCTCAGATTGAGTGAGAACCGATTTCCCATCCCGCCGTGTCGCATTGCGCTACACTGAACAAACAATGAGAAACGACCATATCACATAAAACACGGAAAGAAAAATTAGCCACGTATTAATCATAAACACTATCGAAATGCGATAAACCAATTAGAGGCATTATAGACTAAGCTGATATTTTTTTAAACAAAACTTCTTCCACATTATTGTTATCGGACCTTTCTTTCGACACGACTGTCTACTGTTAGATTGAGATGCCTTTACAGCTTCATCGGGCTTATTTTGGGTTGTTTATGGCACTCAGCCGATTGACAACTCGCACAAGGGCTTATAGGCAGCCTCGTTTTAGGCTGTTGCCTTAATTGCAGCAAACGTGTATTGAGTTAAATCGATGGCAAACAAATGACATGGGGTGTAATGGGTGTCGAGTAACATCTTAAGACTTGAGACACTCAAGCCAACCTCACCTGCACGTGGTGCACCCTGCTGATCAACGAACGAGGCAATGGCGAGAGCGGGGTGGTAGGGTTTTACAGCCCGACTGGGTCGCAACCACCATGTATATGGCGAAAAAACCCGTCATAGTGACTCGCTTCTGCGTGTCGCGTTTCGGGATCAGCCTGTGCATATCCAGTACCGGGTGACTTTCGTCATTATGGCCGGCATGACAGCGGCGACCGGCGATGGATAATCTGTCTATCGGTGGTTGCCGATGTTTTTGGATTGTACTATGCTTAATATCAGGCATAGTACAATCACTACGTCGTGCTTCAAAAAAAAAAAAAAATTTGCCTTGATATATTTTCCTTAGTATTATAAAGCTGAATATAATATATATTTTTAAGCAAAACTTCTTATGAGCGGGCTTTCAAATTCTGATCGGCAAGGCAACCTTTTTGTGTGCCGAAAAGTTGTGGGGATAAACAGGGTTCGGGTAAAGTGTTGAAAGCACCGGTTCACGGTCGATCACTGAACTTAAGCGAAGCCGGAAGCGGTCTATACTTGGATGGGTGACCGCCTGGGAACTCCCGCGTAACATTGGCGTTATGTTGTAATTTTTTTTTTTAATTACAATGTTTTCTTGTAATAAAAAAGTTTAACTTATAGCGTGTGTGCTTACGGCACACCCTGCTTTTTTCATAGCATTCATATAACATAAAATATTAATGACGCCTTTTTTAAAAAATTTAGAAGATAAATTAAACTCGTCAATAAACACTTAATTTACATTTAGATCTTAATAGATATAGCATGAGGTCGTTACAGATAATTATCGTATTATTAAGACATAAAATTCTAAGCATATAGTTATAATCTAATTGTACCTATCTGTAATTAAGTAATCGTAGCCATAATATACTAATAGAAATACAATTTTACGAACCACCGCCCGTATAAGCAATTTATTCTGAAAGAGATTAATAAATAAATTATTTTTATTGAGAACCTTGATTAGGTCGACGAAAGAATTATACGTAACGATCTACATTTACTGGTAATAAGCAAAGTTTCTAATAGAATTCCCAATGAAGCACCGCCATTAGCCAACGGGAGGCGGCGCCGATCGTCCTATCCAGCAAATTTCCGTTTGTCTTTCTTTATTCCTCTCGACAGGATTTTCCGCACGATGTTAATCTACACAATGGAAATTAGCTGCAAAGGAAAAGCTTCTCACATTTTGGATAACATTTACATTTACAAATATTGTAAAACGTTCATAATGTAATAAGAAAGCTTGTCACAGACGTGACCTAAAAGTTGTCAGTTTAAAAAAAAATCAACATTTATTTTTTTCCGAACATGCCAAAACACTAGAAATTTCGTTGACGGTGATCGATCTCTAAAAATGTATTCATCAATTTGTAACTTTATTACATTAGTTCAAATAGCTCTAGTCAAATTCCGTTCATAATTTTTGCAATATTTGTAAAAGAACATCAAATTGCAATTTGGGATAATCCTTCCTTAACTATGAGTAATAATCTGAATAATTGTCAAAACGATATAACTCATGTTTATTTGACAAACTAGAATACGTTCTATGGGAGCAACATTACTATGGCTCGTAAGAACACAATATAAAATTAACATGTGTAAATATACACATATAACATAGTTTCCAAGTTTGTTCCATAAATAATTTGTACCAAAACTAAACCTAACCTTTATGACAAATTGCAAAACTACACATTTCCGGAAAATAATCTATAGATTTTAATAATTGATTAATATTCTTTTAGAATGTTAATAAGAAACTTGATTTTTATTCCAGTTTAAGCCACATATTTGAACATTTGATATTAATTTTAACTTTATACCTGAAGCCTTTTTCAAAAGGACACTGTCATACGAACTTAAACATTGAAGGATAGACAATTAAATAATCTTATAAGAGTTCCAGTTTGTCATCACTAAGTCTGACACCCGAAGATTCGTTCATTCTACGAAGAAAATATTTATTCCAGAACTTCAAATTAAAACTTAAGCACACGACGACTTCCAAAAGTTGAGTCATGCAAAAAAATACTTTCTAACGAATCTTGGCAAATAATGGTTCAAAATAACTGGACGTTCAACATTACAATAACACGAATAATATTTACGTTTAAAACAAGACCCTCATATTTTCACTCGACCAAATGACCCACATATTATATTCACAAAGAAATAGCTTCGAAATGTAGTAAGTATAGAATTATACGCATATGTGTAGATGATCAGCTTAATAATGAAAAAGTTTTACTCTACAAAAAGGCCTATCCGGTAGCCGCAATACGGTAACGTTTATCTAAAGAATTGCAGGCACGCTTCCAAGAAGTCATCGAAACTGCTAAAGTTAAGGACGAGAGGATATACCGTCACAGAAACTCCGGACAAACGCACCAACCCCTTTAGGAGACAGACCGTGCCAAATGCCTCATAAGGCCACGCTTACAGATATCCGTTTGAGATTATTTCGAAATATGCAAAACAATCTCAGTAACATGTACAAAGATGGTAAAGTTGGCAACGTCTGGAAGGAAAATAGCCAGTTCCGGCAGAAGTACAATATTATTTATAGCAACATAGTCATATAAGATTTATAGAGATTGGCAACAAAGATGACTAAGCATTGTAATGCAATTCTATGTATATCATTTACGTATATTAGTGACTTGTTTATTCTGTTTGATTTAGATACATTTGAATCTAAAAGTCACATGTAATAAAGTCATCAAGTCGTTTGGTTCGTGACCAAGTTTGGGGTGTAGGGGAAGGAGATCGTTGCGTTCTCTGGATATCCAAGTATAACGGTGTCATTTGCAATAACATAAATATACTAAATAGGAAGTCGAAAAGTTATATTAGGATTTTTGTTGACCTCGAATTTCATAGTTTTAACGGTATTATTTGTATTAACATAATTTCGCTAAAAAAGAAATGAGATAGATATACTAAGATACATATGTAGTAGAAGACATAACATATTCCTTCTATTAAGTACATAACACAAATTCTATACAATCCATTTAAAGATATGAAAGTATGATATATACGAAAACTAAGTTATACCGCTATCACTGAAAAAAAAAATACGTCAACTTACAGCACATGTCTACAGCATTAACAATTGAATAATTAATAATTCTTTAAACGATTGCTTCTTTTAGTTACCGAGCTAACTTGAACTTGTTGAAATAAATTAGAAATGACCGATTTCACTCTTTATCTAAGTATCTATTGTTAAAAAAGTATCCGCCATTCCATGGAATAGTCGAAAACTGGTTTAGGAAATACGATGCTATTAAAAGACAAAAACAACAAGACAAAAATTGTAAAAGGATTATTTTTGGCCTAGTTACAGTTACAGTTTTATTATATACATATACAGAATTTAGGATTGTAGACTGTCTTTAATTCTAAAGTTCTACAGATCTTCAAACACCTCGGTCAAATGCGTTAAGTAACAGAAGGAATTGCAATTTTACGTTATGACATATGACTTGGGATACTTTTTTAACTTTCGGAAACCGTACTTTTTTTGGGTTAACAGTGACGTATGTCCTTCTATTAACCCCTGACAACGTGTAAGCAAAATTTCATGATTATCAGTTGATTATTTAAGGTGTGAAAAGGTTACAAAAAACAAACTCACATTCTCATTTACAATAATAGTAAGTAAGTAGTAAGAATAAGGATACGCAAACCCGATTAGGCCTCCCACGGCAGTGGCTCAAGCCTAGGTTCGATCCCTCGGTAGGGAGCCCTTGAGTGCGTTGCTTGCACGATACGGTGACACACAAATATACATCACCGCTACAACACTACACGATCACCCACGCCTACACGCTTACACATGAAAGTGGAAGGGTTTACTTTTTTCCCTTATCGAACTGAAAAACTTTCAATTTTCCGATAATAAATATATGGAGGAATTGTTGATGCATGTATGCTTGGTACATATATACGTTTCAACAACTCATATATATATGAATAGTTAGCTAGGTTAGCTTAGATAGGTCGCGATTTTGCATGCAACAGGCAACAGCCAAGCCGAGGTGTGCCGTGCACCCTTGAGCTGGTTGCCAAAATAAAATCGGCTGAGTGCCTTAAGCGCTCGCCTTAGTAGTCCGGTGAAGCTGTTAAGACCTTGCTGGGTCAATAGCGTAGTCATTTCGAAAAAAAAAAGTATACGCAAAAAATAAGTCGTAAATTTAGACGAGAAACAAAAACAACGCCTAATACTAACTATTGGATTATTATTATACGTACAAAAATTTGTTATAAATAACTTTATACTATTACTCACCTACTAAACATTATGAATAACAAATTCAAAGATAAAAGTAACATTTAGTTTGGTTACCTGTATTTTTTGTAACGAAGGTTAAGTAAATTTCAAGGCTTTATGATAAGTGAACCCGGGAAAGGGATTTGGAAAATCGAACTATGATTACCTAACGGGTGGGTCGACAAGATAAGTAACAAAAAGTAATGACAAACGGAAGGGTACAAATTTAATCTAGAGCCTAGCCAGGGCTCAAGTTTTCGGGAGGCGGCGGGCGCGGAACCTTACCGAAATTGCCAGAATACATTAACGGGAATTCAGGAAGGGTAGAGTCCCTCGCCCTATCTGAACAACGCGCTCGGTAAGCTACGGTATAACCTCTCTTTGAATCGCTAACTAATGTTACATTATGTTTACTATGTAGTCTTAGAATTTCGCTATAAAATTAATTCACATAAACTTTGCTTATTACGAGAAAATTTATGTCTAAAGCCATACAAACTTTCAAATGCAATTCGTTTATTATTTTATGTACTGCTTATGTCTAGAAGATATTGTTGCAGATCGTAATCCTTAGAAATATTATTGGAGTATTTAATGAAGTCGTGGAAATATCATAAAGCGCTTGTTTACGATGAGATTTTTCTGCTTTAAACGGGCGCTAGTAAATAAATGTCGAGGTTTAATATTTTACGCAGGCTTTAGATTAACATAAAACGTGTAACATAATATTTAAACATTATAGTTGCAAAAATGTATTACTTTTTAATAATTTCAAACCTGCTATGCGTGTATTAGTGAAATCCAAAAACGAAGATAAAAATAGCAAAATTTGAACTTTGGAAATGTCTCTCTTCGAAGAAGTCTGGTCTTAAGCGATTGCACATATGAATGCTATACGAATCTGTAGGTGGTAGTATATCAATAATTAATCATAGGACAATTGTTCTTATGAACTGCTACGATTATTCTGCTATTGCAATTCCTATCAATAGACATAATAATATAATTCATATTCGTTGTTTAATGAGCAACGTATTTTTTTTGTTAGTAGAAGCTACAGCTTGCTTTTTGACACTTTGCAATAAGACCAGCCGACTATTGTCATTGTCAATAATAATAATGGGCACTGATTAATGAACAGTAGATTTATGATATCTTCAATAATTAGTTATCCATTCCGTACATATCACGCATTATACATTACTAATTAATGTATAGCCATCACTACACTAACTGTAAAATATTACTGTAATAACACTTTAAACTAATTTTTGATTTTATATTTAGGGACGAAAAGTGCAACAATGCCTCCTTTAAGAAACAGTAATTTATGTTTTTCGTTTGTTTGTTGTTCCGTTATATTCTTCGTTTATTCCACCCAGTGCCTACTAAAGGTTTTACTGCCCAAGTTTTATAACCATTCTTATATTACTGTGGTATATTTTTATGATTTCTGCTCAGAGTTTCTAGGCTACCGATTCGACGCCCATCCGAGAAGATTCGTAAGTTTATAACGCCGTCATATGCTGTTACTTTCGTTGATGGATATAAATATGGATACTAGTATTATGGGTTACACGTAACTGGGACCATTAACGTAAAACGTGCTACGGTTCCCTTGGCACTCGTCGGGTATATCTACTTGAACTACCATTTTCGTGGAACCAAACTTTCCTTTTATATCGGCAGTGTAGGAATGTAAACATTCCGGAAGCATTTATTTGATTAGGTGTTCAGTCGCTTTATCAAGAAGCTTTTACGTTTTAGGTAAATTGAACTGAAAATTACAGTTCATTTTCTAACGAAAATTTATTTGAAAGTTTTCGATTCAGAACTTGGATTAATGGAAATGCCTATTGTATTCAGATATATATATATGTTTTTGAGTACAATAATGTTATCAAAATTATAAAAATACTAGTTTCTGCACGCGTCTTTGCCCGCATAGAATAGTTACTTTGGGCTAATTAACACGCAGCCGAAGCCCTCGAAAGGGAAAAAACTGATTTTGAAACATGCTTCATTTGTGCTCCGCTTCCAAAATGAACTCCAAAATGAAATGAACTCTCTAACACTGATAAATATAAGAATTTTTCAAATCTGACCAGTGGTTCCTGAGATCACCCCCTACAATCTCACAAACTTTACCTCTTTATAATATTAGTATAGATGTACACCAAAAAGTTAAACCCGATCGACTTTTTCGCCGGTTTTTCTCGATAAATGGATTGTTTGTCGATGGTAATTGTGCCGATACCGGAGGTAGTTTAAGTCCATGAAAGCTTTCTCTGGATCTAATTGAATTAAGTACTTCTGATTAATTTTGAAAAAAGCATAACAATTTTTATAATATTCATATATACTATTGCATAGAATCTAATTATCTTATGAACAGTTTAGTTTCAAAGAGCGAAACAGCAAAGGAGCCTTTTTAGGGCGGGTGTAATGACCTTGTTTCTTATTGATATCAAGTTAGAGCTTTGAAACACCGTGACTCACTGTTTTCCAACTAAAAACCAGTGCTGAGTGCTCCACGCGATACTTAACGAGACGCGAAGTTGGCTTGAGTACATTGTTATTCTTTATGCGTTAAGTTTATGTGTGTAAGTATATTATAAGTGTACAATTTATAATTTATTTCTAGCAATTATGAATAATATATACTATAATAAAACTGTAACAAGTCGAAATCTGTACATTAAATATTTTTTGAAAATTTTAATCAGGATAGACTATGTTATCGATATAGAAGCCAAAAATAATCTTTTTACAATTTTTGTCTGTCTGTCTGTCCCTATGAACACGCATCACTCTGAAAGTACTGAACCAATATTGACGAAACTTGACATAGTTATAACTAATATTACGAGATTACATCAAACATACTTTTTGACTCATAAAACGCAAAGGGTTCTCCAGGATAAAGGACTAAGTCTAGATACTAAACCCGTATTACTCTGAAAGTACTGAACCAATTTTAACGAAATTTGACACAGTGATAACTAATACTACAAGACTACATCCAGGATACTCTTTGTGCTATAAAATGCAAGGAGTTCTCCAGAATAACGAACGAAAGTTAAAAAAAATATGAAATTCTTAGTGAAATTTGGTAAATTTTCTTTGTGTTATATATAGAAGTTTTAGCCATATGTCATCACACTGTGCTACTTAAAAAAAAAAATTAAAAAAAAAAGCGGTGGGGTTTCGAACCTTCGCCTCGTCGCGTCGTTCGTTGAGTATAATGTAAAGAACGTTACCACCGGACCACGCCTATTTGGCTAAAATGTGCTAAATTATCAATTACATAGGAAACGTTAACAAGTTGTTAAGCAAAACTGTACCTAATATGTAATTTTAGGCTTATTATTATATAAATAATTCTCAGATATCAACTTAGTATTTAATTTGAGTCCGTAGATAGTTTGGATTCACAATTGGAAACGGTGGATGTCGCTGTACTTGGGTTTATTAATAATTATCGTGTTTAAAAATACAATTGAAATAATAATTGTAATAATCGATTTGTTACAGATGAATTTTCAAGGGTCATATATGTATATTATCGTATAAATTCTAAGACATATTAAACGATGAACAATGTTTAATTAATTACTTTTTCACATAAATAAAAAATAATAATAGTATAATAGATGAATTTCATTATTAGTTAAATAATAAGAATGAGCTAATCAGACAAGATAAAGAAAGCACAAAGGTTCATAGATGGCGCTAAGTTGAAATATTTTGAAGCATTAAAAGTTATACATATATGCGAGTGTTTTTATGTTTATTCAGTAGGTTTTTAATAGTTCATCACAATGAATGTAATTGAACTCGGCAAAAGTTATCTATCGTCAATACTGGGAAGACATATATCAGCAATATATGTAGGTTAGTTTTTTTTTATTGGACCCGGTAGGTGATGCTGCGAACGGGTTTTAGGGTTATTTTTAAAGTTTTTTCGGCGTATATATTTGAGTCAGCCCCTGTAGTTCGGATTACCAATTGAAAACGGTAGATGTTGCTGCAATCGAGCTTATTAAGATTTTTCGCGTTTAAAAACATAATTGAAAAAGATAAAAACCGATTTGGTGCAGACGAAGTTGCACGGGTCAGCTAGTTATGAATAAATTATTTCTTTCTTCATTTTTAAAAACGTGGAAATTTGAAGTGAATAGGTAAAATAATCTTTTAACAAAAACTCGAGAAGAGTATATTTTTTATAGTAATATACTATGACGTATATTGAATTTGCATTATTAACCTTATAAGAAACAAGGGAGATACTGAATTTATTGACCTTTTTTTACTATTAGATGGCCGGGTCTATTACGATCAGCACAGAAATAACATAGAATCGGAGAACGATATATTGCCTGTCTTTGGAATATTATTATCACAGTGGCATCTCATGTATAATCTAAACAAATGCACAAAACAACAGTATATAAGAAAGTGTACAGGCCGACGGACTTACCGTGTTTAAGGGCCATGTGAATAGTCATAAAAGAATGATTCATTTTTAAAGAACATTGCTAATCAACCCACAATAAGTAACGGATAGGGGCAAGTATCGATCGGTGATAATTAAAGCGGTCTGACCGAGCATAACACCGGTCGCGGCAGACTCCATAAGCGGTTATCTCTAGAGTGCAATATATTCTTTAAATGGGTAGTCAGCACGGGCACTCATAAAAAAATTATGAAAACGTTATTAACGTGTATAGAAATGCAAATTATTTAATCGACTTACAATAATATTTAATTAAACAGACTCTGTGAATCAAGTTTATGTAAAGAACTACAAAGATTTAAAAAGGCCGAGAACAAATACACAAACTTTTTACATTTAATAAATTCATTGTTGGTATTGGTAAATGAAAAAATTAGATGTTATATTTTCTCTTATCCTTATTTTAAGACGGTACACTAAGATTTTATGTACTCTATGACACTCCCGCAATTAAGATGAACAACACGATACATTATATTTTAAAATCCGTTAAATCGTTGAGGCTAGGTTGCGTGCCAAAGATATAAATATATAATATACTCGAAAAGTATTACCCTCATTCGGTGCAGTTGGATTATTATATAAAAGCAGTGACTCTGTCCTATTTGAATTGTAACTTGAAATAAAAAAATTATCATAATTTAGATGGGCTTAATTGTAGTGAGCATAAGAATCGATGATTATATCCGACTTAACAAAAAGAGTCTTTCTTCTTAGTTAAACGTAGCGTGAATATTGTGACCACATAAATAATCTTTCTTATCACGTACGTGATACGGAATAACTGAATCAAATTTACCGCTGCCATCTCGAAATAAATAAAGCAGAATTGTAAAATGGAATTACTAGAACATTCCGTCCAGGCCGCAGTATAAGATCAACTAATAGTAAATAAAAATTATAACAACAGTATCTTTTAAAAGCTGCGAAACCATTGAATAAAATCGCGCAAAATATTCGAAAAATTTGGATACATTATATGAAAACAGAATCGATTGAAAATCCTAATTTAAAGGTGAATATTGTGTATTGTATGATATATACAAGTCACTATACACAATAGATATTTTAATAATTAGAATAATTATGAACAATCGTTATTTTAAAAACGATGTTCCAAAAAAAAACCGTTAGTGGAGAAAGAAATGGAGAATCTCATACCTGCAATTCAGTGACCCCATTAACTTATTAATGAAAAAAGCAAGTAAACCAAACAGAATGAATAAATTATCTATAAAAGCCAAATAATGCATAAAAGTTCTTACTCCATATTTCAGAGACCCTTGTCAACCATTTACTATTTACGCCCATAGTCACGACCAACGAACTACGTACAAGTAACTACTGACATTGAACTGGAGTCATTGCCAATTTCCAGGAGATGATTTAAACTTTCCAAATAATATTGTCATCGTACGTGCTGACATATTTCATACTGAAACTACGGCAGCGGCGTAATTATATTAGATTGAAGACGACTGTAAATTAAAGCATGATGCAGACATCTTTAGAAATTCTGCAAATAGGAAATAGCAGTGAAGAATGTGATAAGTTTTCTATAATATGCATATGATATCTTGAAATAGTGAGAAACATAGTCGGTTACCTATTTCTAAATAAAAATCAATATTTACACTAATTCATACTTTTGCATATAAATATGGTTGTTTTCAATTTCTCTTGATATTTTTTATTTTGACGGTTCCTCATGTTACTTGCATGATTATAGAATTTATTGCATTAATGATACAACAAACTGCGTTTACGTGTCTGCTTACATAATCTACAAATTTTGTAATTTTGTTTTTCCATATATCAACAAGACTTTTTTTAATACAAATTTCATTATTTATAGCAGGATCTTTTGCATACAATAGTTATTAATTAAACAGTGAGATCAAATTGAATGCCCTAAAAGATTAATATTTTATTTAACGAAGACTATGCATTTAACACTGCAGTTTTCTTTCTGAATATAATAGTTACAGATTTCTTAATCTGCTATTTTAGTTCACTTCTAAGCAACCATCCATTGCATTATAATTATTAACATTTGAGATGTATAATGTCGCCCGCGCTATGTAGATAAGTAGGTGAATTAGGAATGTGGTAAAAAATCAATACATACCTAACCTAACATAGAAATTTTAAGTTACCTTATCGTCTGAGATTTGTTTAAATGAAACCAAAACTAATAATAAAATATCGACCATGATTATATATGGACAAAATTACAACAGATATAACTTTTATAATAGCTAAAGTATAGATTTACCTTGATTTTTTTTTTCTTTCTATTGGACTTTAAACGACTTCTTATTTACTTCTTATTTTATATTTTAGGTAAAGCCAGCAACAGAATTAACTGAAAGTAATTTAATATCTGGTTTTGTTAACCTCCCAACGTATTCTATATATTTTCCAAAGTAACAAAGCTTAAACTAAAACCCAGTCAGACAATAAACCCTAAAAGCGAAAACAGAATCATGTTAATCGGTTAATTGGTTTTAAAATTAACGGACAGAATGTGTGACTTTGGCATTTATAACATGTTAGATTTCTGCCGATACGGAAGTTTTACAAAAAAAAAAAAAACCTTTAACCGAAATGAGAACAATGAATTAAATGACTCAGACTACACGTTTCACCCTATTATGAGTCACCAGCGGGATTGTAAGTGTTCCCAAATTAACAACAGTCTTTAAACATAACTCTTTAAAAGAAAAATTAACAACATAAGATAGGTTTAATTCGCTTCAAAACTAATGCTAATAATAACCACAAATGTTTTTTTTCCTTTTGACATATTGATTATATTTGAGATCGCAATGAAAGCTCCAAATTCAATCAGAAACGCTCATATCGTATGATCGAATCAATAAGAAAATATACAGGAAATCCTGGTAAAACGTAATCAGTAATTCGATCAATTTATATATTATTTACCCAATATATTACCCTTATATAGTGTTTCAAATAAATGTACTTTTTAGCTAATGATGGTAGTATATTCGATTGCGTGTATCGAACAAGAAATGTTTACCGCGAAAACGCTATAAAGTGTAATAGAAAGGCAATCAATAACTTCACAAAGGTAAATATCATAAATAATTTGTAGACTAGATTGTAACGTTAGTAATCAGTAGGTCACGTGATATATCACATGTCTAACAACATTCTCAGAGCATTAACACGCGTGATTCATATGTGACATGAGAACTGATGCGGGAGCATACTGGAATGACACGCAATATTTTAACTCTTATTGAGAAGATAATGAGATATTTTTGTAATATATCTTATACATAATTATACCCATAATATATAGTATACTGGGGTGTATAACAGGTATACAAATAACAGTTGTTCTTGAATAACATATATATATATATATATATAGATATATATATATATATATATATATATATATATATTTCGAAATGACTACGCTATTGACCCAGCAAGGTCTTAACAGCTTCACCGGACTACGATAACATATATAAGAAACCCGATTGTTAAGTAATGTCAAAGCCTTTATAGCCTATAGGGGGGTTAAAAATACTGCCATAGTCAATTACATTATAACGTTAAATCTAACTAACGTCTGCAACTTCGTTATATTGAAAATAATTTTATTATTTCATAAAAACGATGGTTTTATCCGGACTAATTAAGACCTGTCTAATATTTATTTATTGTAATTTTATCATTACTACTTAACCACTATAACACTATTACCATTCTTAACTTACGTCTGTTAAATTAAGCCCCTATGGCTAAGCATACATATTACTTAGAAAAGGCCTCTAGTTGTCAATAAAATCCTTTTTTTAATACTTTATAGATATTAGTGGTCAACCAATCATCTGATCTTAAATGACGATTTTTTTATATTACAGGGGCAAAAGAATAGTCCGATCTCCTGATGCTAAGCGATTACCGCCGTCCATAGACACTAGCAATACCAGGCGAGTCGCAAGTGCGTTGCCGGCCTAACATTTGGTTTAAGATGGTTAACACACTAAACCTAAAGGGCACTGGGTCTCACATACCAAACCAAACAGCATCAAAGGCAGTTCCGTAATTGCGGAGATTAGCCCATATAAGCAATAAAAATTATCAATTTATACGTATAAAACTATAGACTACAATAAAACTATACACTCTTGTAAGTCGTAGAGTCACGCTGAAGCTATTACTGGTTTTAGCATGAATGGGTCGGCTCGTACGGGGTAGTATCAGCCTCTCACAGAAAATCGACGTGAAGTAAGAATGCTTGTATTGTTGCGTAGGACCACCTCTCCTCACCTCGCCACCCCCCGTCCTACCCTACCTTTCCCCCAAACACAGGCTGGCAACGCACTTGCGACTCCCCTGGGGTTGCAAGTGTCTATGGACGACGGTGATCACTTAACATCAGGTGACCCGTCTGTTCATTTGCCTCCTATGATATAAAAAAAAACTAACATCACATTTAGATTTCACACAAATTCTACAAGTAGTGAATCAAAACTAATTACAAGTATACATAAGTAAGACAGAGTGAAATAATTTAATTAACATAATTCATAACACGTCATCGGTAAATTAACCGTGCTTCACTTGGGAGGTTTTGTGCGCGTGCCCCGTGACGTGACTCGACCTATTGACATTCAATCAATTCCTCGCCCACGCACCATGTCGCGTCGCGTCAAACGAAATCCCTTAATTTGTTCATACATTTCATACAATTCGTGGAATACATTGAAACATTTACGTGTCACGGATTCCATAAGATTCCGATATAATTAGATTCTTCCCAGTATCACACCGAAATCGATTTCTTTAAATTACATGACATAAATAATATTTTTTTTTCTTTTGAAAACTCTCAAATATAATAACAAACTGTCACAATAACCTGTTAGTAACATTTACATAGAAACTACATTTAGTCTGTTTGAGCTCACTAAAATGAAAGAAGGTACAACATTTTGATGTAATTTAAAAACTAATTATTTTTTGAACCAATTATCCTATATAATATAAGCTAATTTTTTATTATTAATGATTCCGTTACTTCGTAGCTTACTAATAACAGTATGTATGGTAATAATAGCAATTTTAAAATATTTATCTTCTGTACATATAACAAGAATGTAAATCTAATGTGTGTGTAGTTTTTAGACTTTTGTGAAAAAAAATGTTGCAGGTCTCTTGCAATAAGTTAATTGTAATAAAATACATTTCATATATTTTCAGAAATATCTGTCTGTTTGAACACGCGTCACTACTAAAGTATTACATTCACAATAAAACCTCACCAAGAAAATCATAAAGCATATCCTCGAGTAACATTTAGCCTTCATTTCATTAAAATTGGTTCACTCTATCAAAAGTTATTGTAATTTTAATGAGGATGCAGCAATATAGCAGTTGTTTTGGAGATTTCATTTTATTGTTATAAGTTCGTACAAGTTTTAAATAAAGTAGGTGTTAACCCTTACAACAGCGAAATCAGTGCAAATGCACGATTAATATCACGTGGCGAGGTTAAAGTCTGCGCAACCGGTCCACGTGAACTCGCTAATTGGGAAAAGCATCCGACAAGGGCGTCGCACCTCGCAATGGATGCACCCAATACAGGGCATGAGACTAAACCTTTACATTATTGCACCCACCTATTCATAATCTATACTAATATTATAAAGAGGTAAAGTTTGTGAGTTTGTTACGTCGTGAGTTTGTGACGTTGTAGGGGATAATCTCACGAACTACTCGTCCGATTTGAAATATCAATGTTATATAAGTCATATATCGAGCTATCATTCATTCATCTATACTATAATAAAACTGTAACAAGTCGAAATCTGTACATTAAATATTTTTTGAAAATTTTAAT
>JACEII010000003.1:4747663-4769991 GCA_014332785.1 Antheraea mylitta
TAGCTTAGGTTAGCTCAGATAGGTCGCGAATCGCATGTATCAGACAAGAGCCCAAGCCGAGGTGTACCGTGCACCCTTGAGCTAGTTGTCAAATAAAATCGGCTGACTGCCTTGTGCGCTCGCCTTAGTAGTCTGGTGAAGTTGTTAAGACCTTTCTGGGTCAACAGCGTAGTCAGATCGAAAAAAAAAAAACCGTAAAAAACGAATAATACATTCAATGCCTATGACTGTTCATTAAACAATTAACATAACTATCTTATCATTTCCACTATAAAATAATAATATTGTAATGAACCGTTTGAACAAATACACATAACAGCGGGTAAAATGCTGTAATAAAGACAATTTAATAAGTGCAATTTATTTATATTTATCGCTATGATTCCTAAATGTAATCCATTACAATCGTTAATATTTCAAAACTAATTACAATAATTAATTTAAACAGTTGGTACTACTGTCTTTGAAACGTAATGTGACGGGTGTGTGACATTACAGACGTTCCGTCACAACTTGGTGATTCCCTAATTAATCGTTTAAGGCGAAGCTTGTTGTGTGCAACCATTACACGACACAAAGAACCATTAAAATAATATAATTTCACTTGATACTTGTACGTTCATAGTGTGTCATTATCGTAACAGTTAGTTGTGTGTGTTCACCGTTGACATCAGTTTCGACAACTCTCATCAAAATTTCGAGCGCAATTTAGATCTCATTAAGCATTTTTAACCGATATATGTGAGTAAAAATATAATAAAATATATTTCCTTTAATCATCCGACAGCTTAGTATTTGTAGATCATACAGTAGCAACCTTTATATCGTACCACAACAAAAACAATATTGAATTTAAGTAAATTCAATAAAGAACCCGTAATCAAAGAATAAATGTTGTCATTTTAATATTATTTATTTTAGGTAATACTCAAACTTGATAGTATCGTACAAAATAAAGACGTACTCATAAAGTTAGATAGTAAAACAGTAAAAAAAAAACTGATAATTTTCAAGCGTAATGTAAAGAGACAGTTAGTTACACAGGCCGGCATGACAGCGGCGACCAGCGATAGATAGTTCGTATCTCGGTGGCTGCCATTGTTTTTGGATTGTGCTGTGCTTGCCTTGCTACAACAAAAAAAAATGTAAAAGTAAATGTATATTTAATTTGCTTGTGCTCACCACTTTACTCGTGTAAATTTAAATTTGATCTACACCTCGGAACCAGTACATTTTTTCTAGATGAAATGTACCTTAAATCGTTTTTTATACTCCTAACAAAATGTATGCAAAATTTGATGATCATCATGATAAGTTATTAAGGTATATGAAAGTCACTTTGGCATTATTAGTTAGGATGACTTCAAACGATTGCCAACAAAAAAGCAGTAGTCGCATTAAAACTACGTTTTTTTTTTCTTTATTTGTAATTGGGATTTACTTATAAATTAACCATATCACCCCAACAAAACAAAATAGGTACATAATTAATAATTTGCCGGTTTTTAATTACAGACTTTACCAGCCTGTAAAGCATTCGTGCTCTCTCGGATGTCGGGAAAGCTAGGATGGCACTATATAAACCCAAAGATATTAAGGAGTCATTCATTTTACTCTTGAGATATAGTCTTGTCCATGTTGTGATTTAAAAATCTCTTACAGCGGTTGTGTAACATTACGAATAAATTACAAACTTAAACTCTACCGTCTGTATCATGGTGAGTGTTCTGATGAGCTATTCAATCTGATCCCTTCCTCTCCTTTTCATAACCGTACCACGCGCGCTGGTTTTCGGAGCCACAGTTTTACGGTGAATCCTATCTGGGCATGAACTAAAAAGTTCGCTACGTCCTATCTTTGCCGTACCGTGAAGCTGTGGAACAATCTCCCGGCCAGTGTGTTTCCTCCTTCCTATGACATGGGGTCCTTCAAGCGCAACGTGAAGAGACACTTACGCAGGCCGGCATGACAGCGGTGACCGGCGATGGATAGTATGTCTCTCGGTGGTCGCCACTGTTTTTGGATTGTACTATGCTTACCATCAGGCATTGTACAGTCACTTTGCCGAGCTACAATAAAAAAAAAAATTAATTACATAAATGCTCAATACAATAAAAGCACGATTAATCTTTAAATACCTTATTTTGCTTCCTCCATACATAATTAAAGCAATTAACACAAGCACATTTATTATTCCGTTTTGAATACAGATAATAACAATCGATTAAAACACAAAAGACTACATTTGGCGCCATTGAAATTATCAGAATAATAAACTCAACAGTGCATTTTCATTATACGCCATTGTGTTTTATTGCAATTTATAAAATTATGTACAATTGTTATAAAATTAGAACGAGAACACATTAGGTCACTTTATAAGCATTATATTATGTTGACAAGGTTTTTACCTTAAGACAGTACCAAATGATAACGTTTTTATTTTGAGTTAAATTACTGTGAACGCTATATATTTGTATTGTTTTATTAAGAATACTAATAACAAGCTCCCTAATAGCGCATCTTGCCGGTTTCTCTGGGATCTTTTCTGAACCAACGGTAGTGTTTTCATATCGTCGTGTGTCCTTAAGGCATGAACTATTATTATTATGCAGTGTAACATTTACTCTATATTAATTCGATTAGACATACCATGATATGTATCTACTTATAAGTAAAGATATATAGTAAAAAATTAAATGAAACAAAAGTACTGGTTGAGGTTACTCATCACACGTGTTGCCTATTATTGTATCTTTGGTCTTGTTTATTAATATTTTTCATCCACATTCCCTAGAGACAACAGGTTTTGTAAGTGTCCTATCCATATGTCTAAACGATAGATAGACAAGAACAACATAATACTACTTAAATAATACTCAAAGCATTTAAAAATCCTAAGGTAAATTTTGTCAATTATGTCTCTTTTTATTAAAAAAATATCAGCTCCTTTTCACCAATTCTGTCTGTGGTCCCGGTGATATAAATCATCGAAAAAAAGTTGAAAATGGATGCCATAAATCTACCAAGGCGATAGTTTATATAAGATATAAAATAACTGAACTCAAAACACGATGAAATGAAACACTAGGAAAGGATATGTTAGTGAGAATAACTCACCACGCTTCGTCATTCAAACGAAACTAAAGTGTTTAAGAAAATTGGAAATCTCATTACTTGTTGTTAGTCTTCTCATTTCTACTAAAAATATATACTTCCGTAATCCGTATGAAGTTCACTATTCATTGTTGTTAAGGTATTTGTAGGTAAACTTCAATTGTATAGTTGATTAGGTATTATCGTTTCATCCGCGACGCCGACGACAAATACATTTCGCGAAGCCGTAAAATGCCGTCATTTTCAACGGTAAAAACTTTCTAACTTCTCATTTCCTTGATTTTTGTCAATAACAAGTTCATTAATAATTTCACTTTTGTTTACTGAAAACATTACGTTACTGATTACTTTTAACTTAACAAGTCGATTTCTACGAATATTCAATTCCGTGACGTACATTTTAGATCTTTAATAGGCGCCTTCTAAAAGTTATAAGGAAGCACTTCGAATCATTTTCAAAGGGAAGTTTCCTTTATTTGGAATACAAAATCTTTAACGTCGAATATTTAAGTTAATTAAAATTATTATCCGAGTCAGCCCGTAGTCAGTCGTCGACAGAGGTATTTTTTTAGAAAATCAGAATTACTTTCTCAATGAATATGTGAAGATAGTAATGATACAGCATCACAATGTACGTAAAATGATGAAGAATCCTAAACTATATTTAGAGAACTACGCTTAAAATATTTTTTCAATAATAAAACAAACTAAATCAAAAAAGGTACGGACCTAGAGTCTGGAGAAATATGTAAATATAAAAAACTATATCTAGAAATTTTAACAATCAATATAAAAGCTAGCACACGTAAATAGTTTTTTTTTTTTTTTATTTTGGTAAGTTTTTTTTTTCATAAATCCATTTTACTATATCTCGACTATGTATTCATTCATGACAACAGACGTGCGAAGACGTGCTGTGATTGTTAATTATAATAATCTTAAAAAAAAACTAAAATGTTAGGTTACTAACATTAAAGTTAAAATTTTTTTTTTTCATTATGATAGAGTTGGCTTACAAAGTATGTTAGATACATATCAAAGAATTCTTTAGTGTGTGAAAATTGTATCCAAAACGGTATATTTCTATACACGGGTAAAATGAACAATGGCTAATTGTTTTCTACGAAAAATATTTTTGGAGATAATATAGTCAATAAAATATGCTGTTGCCTTGATGTTTTAATTGTGTCATATGAACCTAATAAAAATCCTTAAAACCATTACTATCAATCAGTATTTGCTATTATACGAAGATGAAAAAAATGATGATTTCATTTCATTTCAAACATGTTTTTCTCGAACTCAAACTGACTATGCTATTGACCTAGCAAGGTCTTAACAGCTTCATTGGACTACTAACATTTATCTTTTGTCTATAAGTTCTGTATTTTCTAGGTGAAACCTAAGCGTACAGACTCGACTTTGTTAGGCTCAGACCATATTTTAATTTATAGAATGTTAATTCAGAAATTCTACTAAGAATAAAGCAAGAATTTATTTTTAATCATAACATATATAACTTTTCTCAACAGTTTTCTACACATATAATCTCCTTTAAGGTAAAACATTTAAAATAACAAGTGCTACTCTTCATAGGAACAAAATGAAATTTAAATTTCAAAGCAAACTAATAACAATATTTTTCAAGACTACAATATTTCACATGTGTTACGAATTTTCTTTATTTAATTCATATGTGGCAAACGAACAGGTGGGTCATCTTATGTCAAGTGATAACCACCGTCCATAGACACCAGGCGAGTCGCAAGTGCGTTGCCAGCCCGTGTTGGTGAAGACGGGGACAAGAAGGGAAAAGGAGAGGGGGAGGGTGAAGAGAGGTGGGCCTCCGGCGCTCTAACTGACCGAATGAAACGTAACAATGCAAGCACTGTTACTTCACGTCGGTTTTTTATGAGAGGGTGATACCACCCCGAACGAGCCGACCCATTCATGCTGAAGCCAGTTTATAGCTTCAGCACTACAAATGTACAAGAACTTTTAAAATATAATTGATGCGATCAGTTACTTTTAATACATATTATATATTTTACTAGACGCGTAGTTTCACACCAAAAAAGTAATCACCAAATAACAGACAATAAATTATTGGAACTTCAATTTAAATTCATGGTGATCGAGACGTTTAACCGTTGGAATGTCAATTCGATGTTCTCGTCCGCCGGTTCTAACCCCGAGAGTAGAAGTACCCAGACTTTATACTTCACGTACTTTTACTAATTTAAATTTGTAACACTATCGGTTTATATTGAAGGAAAACAACGTCAGATAACCTTAACCTAAGTAATGTTCTTGTAGTATCCCTGCATGTGGTTAAATATGGAACTAATTGGCGTGGTGGTTATTATGCCCATATCTTTCTTCAGGAAGAGGCCTACAATCCTGCAGTGGGTCTCTTAGTCTGATGTGATGAAATCCAATTTAGTTTCGAAGTCTGGGATACATCTTGCAAAATGTTAGCTATGAAGGAGGCATGGTATGGAGTAGAAAAAGACCTAAGAATGTATGGATGGATTGTGTAAGAATAATACTTGTAAAAAGGTGTAATTGTGAATTAACAATTGATAAGGATAACATGTAACACACACTACTTCAACAAATACTAATAGATATCTACATTATGACATAGTCATTACAAAAATTATTCTATAGACATTATATCATTGTTTAAGATCTGGTTATTTCGTATTTTGTTACCAAATAATATTTATTCTAAATACACCCAAGTCAATTTTGTGACAGTCTGAACAATAAGTGAACATTGAAAATAATACATATTTATGTTCATATGTTACAAAAAGACTTATAAGAAAATTAAACAATTCTAGTAAAATTACTAACATTGACTGGAAGAGTCATCATTGATTTAAATTAAAAAAACGGAAAGTATACGAGAAATAATTATTATATCGGAAGACTGTATCAAAACAAAGAAATATTACAATAAAGAAATCAAGGGGTCCAAAACATTATGACTGATAAATTTCAAATGGGTAAAAGTTTCTAGAAATTACTACTCAAAAAGACGCTTCAATTTTTTTTGTAATCCCGTCTAACTACAACAGTGAAAGCATCAGAAATTCCAAAAAAATAAGAATAAAACACGTACTTTGTGTAGTGTCAGTAATTTTTTTTTATATCATATAGGAGACAAACGAACATGCGGGTCACCTGTTGTTAAGCGATCACCACCGTCCATAGACACTAGCAACCTAAGAGGAGTCGCAAGTGCCTTACCGGCCTGTGTTTGAGTGAATGGAGAGAAACGTTTAGAGGAGAGGGGAAGGAAGGAAAGAGGGAAGATGGGTCTCCGGCGCTCTCACTGACTGAACGAAACGCAACAATGCAAGCACGTTACTTCACGTCGGTTTTCTGTGAGAGGGTGGTACTACCCCGGACGAGCCGACCCATTCAAACCAAATAATAATAGCTTCAGCGTGGCTCTACCACCTACGAGCGTTTCAAATATAGATACTATGGAACATGAGTCATAAAGCCATCTTAAATTAAATAGTGTTTTTTTTTTCTCTACAATCACTTTCACGGAGACTCTTTTCTATAACTTATTATCAATGGTTTACTTTAGTGCACTGATGCAGAAAATACATTTTTTTACAGCCAAAGCTAACTGATACCGATTTGAATTCAATCTATACATAAAAATAGAATAAAATATATTTCGTTTGCGTCTCTTACTTCGATGTGATTATGTTAGATAAGAAAGTAAAAATGAAAAATATATAGTCTACTAATAAATGCATATTATATCTAATTATACGAATAATAGATGTTACAGTCAAAAACGTTTATAGCGACATCGTTTAGTACAAAATACCGATTATATTGATCCAGAACAAAGGTCCCGGCTGAATGCTTTATCTCGAAAACATCACCGGTTGTTACGAATAAATATGAGTAGTCCCTTCGATGTTGTTATAACAGATTTTGACTATTGTAGTTCGGTAAAGCTGTTAAGACCTTGCTAAGTCAACAGCGTAGTCATTTCGAGAAAAAAAAAAATTGACTGTATACGCATTTTGCGATGCACGACCATTATGTATTATTGACTTTAAATTAAAGAAAAACAATGTTCGTAATGACAAATACTTTCGTTTAACATAGACATGATCACGAATATATAACTTTCAAGGACATGTAAAACAAAAAAAAAATTCTGTCAAGATTTATAAGTAGAGTGTGAGCAGATACTTCATCGCTTATACTTAAACTAGTATGGTATAATAACCTTTTATTTAAATGTTATGTGTTTTTTTTATGGACATGTGACATTAAATGACAACGAGGCCGAAAATAACTTTTATAAGTGACGTACAAGTTTATAGATGGTTGAAAACGAGAGATTTTCCCCTAGTCCGGTGAAGCTGTTAAGACCTTGCTGGGTCAATAGCGTAGTCAATCCGAGAAAAAAGAGAGATTTTCAACTCGAAAGTGGTAGCACCACGCGAGCGGTTACACTATAACAGTGTGGTAACGTTGGTTGTAAGATCTATCTATACATATAATGTAAATATAACTTGTCTGTACTTCTTCAATTTTCATGAAAAAAAAATGTTGCAGGTGTCTATGAATATGTAATAAAATACATTTCAATCATTTTTAAAATTGTCTGTCTGTTTGCATTACCAGTGAACACGCATCACTGCTAAAGTACTAGGCTCACAATAAAGCCTCGAGAATAAATTAGTATTAGTTTCATTCAAATCGGTCCCCTCTATCAAAAGATATTGTAATTTGAATGACAACTCGAGTTAAGTACGAGAGAAAAGTATGTAAGTAAACGGACTTAATATATTCAGATGATCTACTTAGTCACTGTTTTCTTTTTATATTAGGATCCACGCGGACGGAGTCGCGGAAACAGCTACTATTATATAAACATAACTGAACAATACAATATAGTCATTATTACCTTAAAAATAAAATTCTTCTTTAAAGAGGACCTAATTAAAGAATAAATAATCAAAAATAAAATCTCAACATTACATAACAAAAGTAATAACCGAGTATGAGGTAACAATTCATTATTTCATAATAAAATTTTCTTTAAGCATGACCTTTTTTTTAAATAAAATGAATTCTTCTTACTTTGTTTTTAGTTCACACAATACACCAAAGGTGACGAAGTGAATCCTACCAAATGAAACAAAAACTCGGCATAAACCTTTATATTATACATCGCATTGAAAGCGCGTAAAACAAAAAGAAAACGAAGGCTTCATATTTAACAAGCGGGTAACAACACCTGCGACTAAACAAAACAGTAAGAATGGCCTTTATCTGATAACGTAGCGTACTCACACAGGGGAACGAAATTCAAGGCACAATGAGAATAAATTAGCAGTTCGGAGAGGGGGCTCGTGTTTTTACCGCCACAACGTGGCGTCGCGCCGCGCTACCGGCCGCGGGCGAACATTATCGTAACGATACCCATTTTAGCTGTGTCAGTATACGACTTCCATGTGAAACGAATCAGGAAATTTTACGACACAGAAGCACACTATACATATAAGAGACAGTACGGAAACTACCTGTAAACGCTCGTACCGGTACACTCACTCAAATATTTTCGCGGTGCTGTCCATAGAATACTTTTTAAAACTTCTCGTCGATGCGCATGCTGTGTGAGTGTGCCGTTTTCGAGCGTTTGTAGGTAGTTTCCGTACTGTCTTTCATACTTATACTATGACAGAAGTACAGACTGACTTTTTGATACATTTTAGTAGCATTTTCAATTTGATTAATCATAATTCTTAACAAAATCATGTTTCAAACAGTACTACTGAACTAACACTACTACAAACTGGCTATAATTTATAAAGATTATATTTAAATTGATCAAAATATATGTATCGGCTGATAGTAATCGCCATACAGAAAAATACCACAGTAAATCCTATTTACAATTGAATTACAATCGACCTGTTTTCACTTTGATTACGTTTCAGGATTCCGCATAATTCTGATAAAAATATACTTGGTATATATACCATAGGTTGTTTATAATAAATATAAATCCAATTATTACTGGACGAGAATATATAAATTTCATCACAATATCACTTATCTTCTTGTAGATAAATATGTAAATCGGTAGTGAGGAAAAGGTTAAGAACATAATATGCCTCCTCTATTTCTTAGCCGATTTTCTTCATTCTTGTTTTAGAAAAATGGGAACTGATTTTTTTTCTCTATGCTCGAAGTTCGACCAATGCACGCGTACTCGTATTTATAAATATATAAGACTAGCCTCTGCCTGCGACTTTGTTCGCGTGGACATAGTTAATTTGGGCTAACTAATATGCAGCGAAAGCTCAAGAGGAAAAAACACCCCGATTTTTAAACATTCTTCATTGTTGCTCCGCTCCTATTGGTCTTAGCGTGATGATATATAGCCTATAACCATCCTAGATAAATGAGCTATATAGCATTGAAATAATTTTTCGAATCGGATCAGTAGTTCCTGAGATTACCCCCTACAACGTCACAATTCACAACGTCACAAACTTTACCTCTTTATGTTATTAGTAAAGATAGTAAAGACTAGTATAAATAAAATGATAGAGATCTGGCGAAGTTTGTCCATCACACTAAAACTATTGAATACATTTTGATATTTTTTTGTTTTACTCTATAGACAGTGGGTCTTTATCTAAAAGAAAATCATGATATTTTTAATTAATATAATGATATATCACTTTTAAGAAACTACAATTTTTATGAGCACTACGCGTTTAGCAACGTTCATTTTCTGAACTGAAGAAGTAGATCGAGCAGTCTTGTGTATAAACAGCAGACTGCTCGATCTACTTCTTAATAATATATAAATAGTTTCATTCCTCTTTACATCATATATATTCAGATAAAAAAGAATGTGGTGTCGTGGGACACAAGGTAGGAACGAAGTTCCTTCGGCTAATGGAAAAAAAAATCGTGCTAATTTTATGTAATCGTTATTCAAATTATCAATTAAAATAACAAAATATGTCTCTTTATTTTTGTTCGACAACATAAAATTACATGGAAATAGAAATAATTACAAAAAAGGAGAAAGAGAAAGGTATACACTACTCGCTTGTGTATACGACTGTCGCGCCTGCGCACGTCTCATTTAACGGTTTTATTCCACGCACTTTTCGTTACGGTTTTACTATCACATTTTTTTCAGTTCGGTCGCGCAGCAAAATCCCTATCTCCTCCAAGCCTGCCGTAAGGAACTTCGTTCTAATAAACGACGGAGTATCAAATAAATACGTAACAGAAAAATGTATCCTAACAATAAAAATAACATTCAGTACGTATTTAAAGTGTAAATAAAAGACCGATAAAAGAATAGTTCACGGAACGATTTCGAGTAAAAGTTTATTTTACTCGAGAATTTCCCACGAAAGTTAAATTTAAACAACTCGACCGTGTCCAACGGAACAAGTACTACTTTGTGAACAGAGAGTCTCTAGCAAGGCTAGACTTGTTCGGTGAACGTGTTCATTCATTTTTACCCGTGAAATATGTTCGTAATGTTACAAGCGTAATGTTCTCACAGTTACTACAGGAAAACTTTACGAGTTACATTATTATTCTATAATATTCTGATAATGGGAAAAGGTCAATAACACCTGGAAATCTGATACGTAATTCATACAAAACTTACTCGTGAACTTATTAAATTCATTAATAAGTCAATAGAAGTATAACATCTATTAATACAATGTGTTTAAATTCAAACAAATAGACAATCATTAACGAAGACTTTCATTTTGAAAATACGTACCTCATATTGGCATGTTTCACAATTTGCTGTCCAAAGAGTGGAAAGGTCATAAGTCTTTTTAAATGGATGGGTCATCATTGATTTCCTTGTTTTAGTAGTTTTGTGTTACTCATATTTAATCTTGGTTTGAGTTATATTACCTCTTATTGTATCTTACCTCTTTGGTTAATTTCTTTTCTGTTATTTTTTACGACTTTATATCTTAATAATTCTGCGTTTGTATAGTAAGTTTCAAGGTTTCTACGGTCACGGTAAAAAAATCACTAAACACATAAATAAAAACAGTATAAGAAAAAAAATGGGTGTCATAAAGGCATACGATAGAATCTAGGGGTGTAAGGGGTGTCGAGTAACATCTTAAGACTTGAGACACCCAAGCCAACCTCACCTGCACGTAGTGCACCCTGCTGACCAACGAACGAGGCAATAGCGATAGCGGGGTGGTAGGGTTTTACAGCCCGACTGGGTCGCAACCACCATGTACATGGTGAAAAAGCCCGTCATAGTGACTCGCTTTTGCGCGTCGCGTTTCAGGATCAGCCTGTGTATATCCAGTACTGGGTGACTTTCGTCATTATGGCCGGCATGACAGCGGCGACCGACGATGGATGATCTGTCTCTCCGTGGTCGCCACTGTTTTTGGATTGTACTATGCTTACCATCAGGCATAGTGCAGTCACTTTGTCGTGCTTCAATAAAAAAAAAACAACCTTTTGTATCACAGGGAAACATTTTAATTTAAAAAAATACAAGAAAAAGTCAACGTCACGCAGTGTTGCAAGGCGGTCACCCATCCAAGCAGTGACCGCACCCTACGTTGCTTAAATTCGATGATATGTTACACAAATAGTTTGACGATCAGAATTTCAAAGAGCCTCCCATAAGAACTTTTACTTTAATATCCGAAAAATAGTTATTAAAACATTACTCAATTAATAAATAAATAGTATAATATTCTTTACTTAATTAATTACATTTGGACACATGAGAGATACTATTATTTAAACCTGGAATAGATATAACGTTTTATAATTTTATTCTCTAATTTTTTTTTATTAATTATAATTAATCGTACGAGATCCTTTACAGTAACAAACAGCTAAATAATACACAACAAGCCCAATTTAAGATTGTATTCTATGAATTATTGTTAATTCACAAACAATAAGAACTCTGTTAGAGATATTGTAGTAACTAACAATCAATGCTTTAAACGTAGAATCAAACACGAAATCCATCACACAAAAGCTTTTTTTTTCGAAATGACTACGCTATTGACCTAGTAAGGTCTTAACAGTTTCACCGGACTACAAACTCATACAAAAGCTATGAAGTTAAGCAGTGCTCATCAAATCAGGTAAACAACAAAATCGACCCTCAACCGATATATACCGCCGCTTAGAGATTATAATTTAAATCGTTCTATGTACTACATTTTTTCATATATAATTTATTGCTGAGTTTATAATGTATCCGTTTCAGATTAAGGAAAAATTAAGAATGTATTAAGAGAAAGGAAGACTGTTCTGAAAAGTACACGATGCAAAGAATAAATTACACTATGCATACTCTGTTGTGATAATACGCTAGTTTTTTTAATGTATCGCGAGTAAAGTCTTTCGTTTGACAGCTTTAACATTTAACACTTTTTAAAAAAGTTACTTAAGAAAATACATTATTAAACAAAATCATTACAAGAAAAATTATTTGGCTATATGCTATTTCCACTGTTAATTTCTTGACTGGTAGCTGAATCATCTAATGTGCGTATATAAGAGTTTTTTTTAAATATATGAATAGATTTATTCTTATAGACTACTTTTCATTATTGTTACATTCTACAAAGATTTTATAATATATTACTAAACATATATAGTTCTTTGTATATTGTTTGAAATTATAAGTTAAAAGAATAATAGATAGACATTAGATAAGCGGTTCCAAGATTTAAAGCATGTATACTCGTCTCATCACGGCACCGAAACTTTTGCTATCGCTCTGTTACTCATCGCCGTAGGGTACAACCCCACTTACTACACAGAATATACTATTATGTCTAATATATAACCCTGGGATCCTTTTAAAATATCTTTTGCTTTAAAACAATAATAGCTTAAGCGTGTTCAGGCACCGCATCGATCGACATAGACTCATATCCTAAGATAATCGCCGGCTTTTGGTGAAGGCGAATATCATGATGAAAATATAATATAATGGTAAGATATTATTCTAATATTAGTCATAGAACCTGAGCAGTTGAGCATACCATATTCATTTAAAAAGTAATAAATCTGTGTATTCTTTTGTTGCAGTAACTCAACTATTTTGACAACACCTCTAAATGCTCATAGATACGAATTTTGACGCAGATAAAAAAAAGCAAAAGCACAAAAAAGGTGCGGACCAAGAGTCTACAGATCAGAAGAATAGAAGAAAAGAAGCACCTTTAAATATCTGTTGGCCGGGTATGAAGCAAAAACTACTAAACAAATTTCGATGAATGTTTTTTTTTTTCAATCCTACTTCATAGATACTTCGCTCTTTATCTTAAAATTGAAAAATATCTCGAAAACACTAATCTTCGTTTATCATAAAATTATTAAGGTTTAAAGGAACTACAGTTGTTATAACCTGTACGCGTGTTTTAAAAATATATTGTTTTCGTCTTTTCTTCCCTACACGAAATATGCTGTTAAGATAACAAATAAAGCCGACGTAGTCGCGAGGATCAGTTAGAAGAGAAGGAAAAACTTAACTCTCTTGCCTTGAGCATATAATGTTCACAAGAACAAACGCTAATTATCAGAACGCCTCGCGCTCATTCTACAAAGTTTAAGGAAAATTTATAAAACTTAAATACCACGCAAAACCCTTGTACTCCTTTCTCGTTTGCCAAGATTTACTTCTAAGCCTGTCATATATATTACGTATCGTACCTGATATATTTTACAAAAACAATATATATAATTTCCCACGACTGTCAATTCATAAGTAAGAATTGCAAAATTTATATTCAGTTATAATTTATAACGGAGCGACGATGACAGTTTTGGAATATATTCTAGAAAACATTACCGATGTAAATAGCAAATATAATAAAGTGGAAACCGAAGAATACACGGAAATAATGAAGTTGGGAACATAGAGAACCCAATTTCCCGTGGGCGGTATGACGATCAAGTTGCGATATTTATGGCTTCAGCTATGACGATACAGACCGCCATGAAACGCCTCACCACAAAGTAAATAGTCGTATTACACACGTGAGCCCGTACACTTATCTCACAGAACCTTTTTCGTAACAAAAGCCCAAGTTTAATCGAGGACAGATTATCTCAGAACTCATTTGGTAATCCTACCGAGTTAATAAAAAAGCACTATAGTCGATGTCACCGTAAGGAATTATGAAGTTGTTTCAAGAATGTTTCTATTCCGTACTTCAAAAGTGTTCATCTTTTTTAATTCAATAAAACACTAGAACATATTTTCTTATATTTTCTTCGTTATTTCGTGTTTATTATACTCTTTCAGTGTATAATACAATGTTATGCTTAATTTGAAATTAAATAACCGTATGAGAGTGTCTTCATAGAAAAAAATTATAAAGTCTCCAATCACAAATAAAAATATAACTTAACACAAGACAGGATTCTACAGGTTTCAGGCTACAGGATTCACTTGGATTTCATTTTTAAACTACTGTCATTGCGGTTAGGAAATTTTAAGGAAATTCCGTATGAAACACGAATATTACGTAAGGAATCGACCACGCAACTGAACCGCCTAGGTATTTACAATTCGACCCTTCTCGGTATTATTCGTCTCTTGTAGGGTGGCTGCACAACGCCGCCACACGTCCTACCACAATTATTATTATTTCGTTATTGTTTAATATACTTCCTGAACTTAACTATATATGGCAATTGCTCCGCTCCCAAGGGTTGTATAGGACGGAGTTACGATAGCCTGTAACCTTCATCAATATGAAGGTCACAAACGCGTTCAATCAAACAATCTCTTGAGTTTTATTAAAATAATATATAGATATTTCCATAGTGCATATTGTTATAATCATTCTTATTTTTACTAACATTATAAATGCGAAAATCAGATTGTTCTTATTACGATTCCACGTCTTAACCACTCAAAAGATTATCATAAAATTTTGCATACACATATACCCAGAGGTATAGCAAAATTACATAGTTATTTTATGCAAAAATATGAACTGTCCCTAAACGATAGATTAAATGTAGATTAACGCAAGAGAAATCACGAGTAAAAGCTAGGTTCCCAATAAATAAAAGTTATCCAGCTTCTATAGTAAAAAACCGAATACGATACCAAAGTATCGGTATTTTTAAAAACATTTGAACAAAAACCCGATGTAAATAAAAAGTCTAAACGTAAAAAGCACTAACATTTGCCGCCGTTAACTGTAAAGCAAATAAAAGAGAGCTTTTAAACTGCATCTATCCAAATATGTCGGCAGATCGGCGAACACACTCGCCAGCGAAATACAAATCGAATATCCCGCAAAATGCTATTGAAAAGCGAATAGGGCGCCGTTGTACGTCGGGAGAGAAACCAAAAAAAAACTAAAAACTAAAATGGAGTTTCGAGAGGGAACGTGGAGTAAACCCACGCAACATGTGTGTCAATGTCACCGTATCAGTGGGTTTTTTTGTCTCAGTAAAACATTATTGTCGCCCTGAAAACGTCAGGTACGGAGTACTTCAGGTATGTAGGTAACAAAACCGGCTACTCACGCACAGCGAGTGACCTTAATGAAAACAAATACTCGGCCAAGTTCCAATATAACTGGCAGGAAAACACGAAACGTTTTTTCACATTGAGATTACGGATATTTTTTTGTTTTTTAAATTTAGAAAAGTTTTTTTATTTGATATCGTATCCTATCATGTTTTTTTTGGAATGTACCGATTTAAAGTTCGTCCAAATAAAACCTATAGTGGTACCTTCCAGAGTCACTGAATACATAACATATAAACAATTACCCAAATAGGTTCCCCATACTTGGTTTCAAGTTAGCAGTCCGGTGAAGCTGTTAAGACCTTGCTAGGTCAATAGCGTAGTTAGTTCGAAAAAAAACCTTGCTTGGTCATTAGAGTAGTCAGTTTGAAATTATGTCATCTTATATTTATTATTTTGTTTAAAAAAAGTGTCAAATTTGATTAAACGATTTTTTTTTATTGAGAGTCTGAATCCTTAAATTCTTACTTTATAAATACGAATGTGAGTTTATTTGTTTGTTGCAGATTTCCAGAATATTCCTTTTTTATATAAGTACCGATGCGACGTACAAAATTCAAAATAATCAAAAACGTTTTCTTATTTGGACTTCTCCTGACATATTGGAAATGATAATTATATTTCCAAATAACTTAATAACACATTTGATATAATACAAAAAGAAAACATAGCACTGTTAATTATGTGGAGGCGGGAGTCTCACATAGCGATGGCCATATAAATATTATTATCCCCTAATAAAACTTTATGAAACATCAAAGAAAAAAAGAATTTATGGTAAAAGTGCCGTAACCAAAATAAGGGAGTAATAAAATGAAACCTATTTTAGGAAAAGTTATCTGATTATTTCAAAAGTTGTCTGGATAATGTTTTTAATTATAATTTTATGAATATAAGAATTAAAGTATACTAAAAAATATATTCATATATTGTATTTTATCCTACATATTAATGTAACGTTATCTATAGAGGCCTAGTAATTGGAACCTTGGTTAAAGAGGACTGTGTTCTGTAGGAATTCATTATGGGTTATAATTTTATTTTTAATTGTATTTTTGTGATTACTGCCTGATATTCATACTCGTTTTATCGATTTTAAATTACCTCTGTCACATTTTACGAGTACTGTTTAGTTCCTACGATAAAACTTAATTATATCTGACCTGGTTAATAATAATATTATTTTAATATTCCAAGTCAGTGCGTACATAATTTACAGTACTGCACTGGTAAAAAATTGTATCACAGATATTACAATTTCTTATACCTAAAAAACTTGAGAGGTATCAAGGGACACCCGGATGGAACGAAGTTCCTTTCGATTAATTAGTGAAGGAATTGTAATAACATTTTATTTTTTTTAATTATAATAATATTTTTTTTATTATTAACAAATATACTTATATTTATATAAATTATATAAACTTAATCAGTAGGCTCAATTTTCGTAATAATTGGCTTGTGGTAACTGAAGTAGGAAACATATGTTTGGGATTCTATTTTATTTAAATTATTATTTATTATTTACAAAAAACCTGTATACACTCAACAAAAATAATCGTCGCGACACCACACTGTTCAATGCGAAATAGAAATGAAAATATCTGGCTTGCTTTCTATAATAGAGAGAGAGAGAGAGAGAGAGAGACAGACAGAGAAACATGCGACGCCGCACAGCTTACAATAGCTTACTATAGCAAAATGTGTCGTTACAACTTTTCGTAAGAATTTTTTCCGTCTAGCCCCCGTTCACAACGCGCGATAAGGAACTTCGTTCCAATAAATATGTGTTTGAATTGGAAATGTGTGAATATGTGACATTTTTGTGTTACACGGTACTCCGAATGAGGCAAGTATGAGATTTGTTATAGTAATGATTGAATTGTGTCAAAAATGTATATTTTGAACTTCCAAAATTGTTATTTTAATATTTATTTGTATTTTATTTTAATATTTTTTTGTATTTGTATTAGTGCAGTGTAACAATTTGAAAACGAGATATTTAATTGTATGTCCGTTGTATTGTTTAATAACAGTATTATTTTTTTTATTATATAGCAACCCTCCCCGGAACCTTTAAAACGACAACCAAACCAAGTGTTATATTTAGGTACTTTCACAATGTCTTCACCCTTCTTCTCTTATCTGAGAAGTGTAGGCTTGTCGGTCCTACATGTTTACGGTACGGTTGGAGTTGAAAATAAAAAGCTGTGGAATATACTGAAAAGTCAAAATTTATTCAGCCGTAACGGAAATTAACCAGGACAAAAACTCCAAATTTATGTAGATTTAACAAATCCATTCACAATTTCAGTTGCAACTGCTCTCTGGTAATTAAAATAGAACCAATTACAGTAAGTTATATTGTCTGGCGCTATCAACCGTTATATTTAACCAGGCGACGTGGTACTCGAACCTAGCACCGCACGGAAGTCGTTAGACCGACGGTGCTTGACCTATTATTCTGTAATTCATTAGCTGGAAAACAGTGAATAGACCAATAAATTTGTCATCGGTCAATATAAGAAAGAGAGTCAATTTACTTTGTAAATACATATCCTTTTATCTACATGTTATATTATTCGCATGTAGTATGATTAGAAATTTACGGAGTGGTAACCCTACTATTGTGATGTTTCTGTTGTTTATTACTGATGCAATTAAAAAAAAAAAACATGACAACCAAATACTCACTGAAAGTTTTTAAAGTTAATTACTCTTCATAGTTTCTACGTAACCCAAAAGAAAACCAAAAAAAATAATTTTGGATTACTGGTCGGTTTTTACACGCGTAGACGCAATGACAGTTGTGTTAACTTGAAACTTAAAGAGGATTAATTAAGCTTTGTTTTCTTTTTACTATGAGAATAATTTTCTGATGAATATCTTAGGTGTCGTAGTAAAGGTGATATGATAAATATTATTTTTTACACTTCAAAGTAATCAAATTATGACCATCGATAATAGACCCAGAATACGCAAGTCACCATATTTAACATAACACATAAAGAAAATTTTAGCTAACATAAAAAATTTGCACACTCAGAAAAACATTCCTGTAATTAAAAACGTATAGAATAAATATAGAAATGGCATTTTGTTTCAAGCAAAACTTACTTGCTTATTGTACTTATATAGCACTGCTTTTACAACCTGTAAATTCCAAATAACACCGACGGCTATTCTGAGTTCTGAAGAAAGTTAAACAAACGAAAAAGTGAACAATTTTATTCTTAGATTTAACTTTTTCTTTTATTTAGGCTTCATATTAAAAAAAAATATTATATACTATAATAAAACTGTAACAAATCGAAATCTGTACATTAAATACTTTTTGAAAATTTTAATCAGTGTAGACGACTATGTTATCGATATAGAAGCCAAAAATAATCTTTTTACAATTTTTGTCTGTCTGTCTGTTTGTCCCTATGAACACACATCTCTCTGAAAGTACTGAACCAATCTTGACGAAACTTGACATAGTGATAACTAATATTACGAGATTACATCAAATATACTTTTTGTCCCATAAAACACAAAGGGTTCTTCAGGATAAAGGATTAAAATCTAGAATCTAAACCCGACTAAATCTAAACTAGACTGTTTTGCGACACCTTAGTACAAGAGCCGGCAACGTTGGAAAAACAAGAATTTTAGAATACCTGGTTCTTTAATATATCAATATATATATTTTTTGTATCATAGGATGCAAACGAACAGGTGAGTCACGTGATGTTAAGTGACCACCACCGTCTATAGACACTAGCAACACCAGGGGCGTCGCAAGTGCGTTGTCAACCTGTATATGGGGGAGGGGTAAGGAAAGGGAAAGGAGGAAAGGGGAAGAGAGGTAGGTCTCCGGCGCTCTCACTGACCGAAGGGAACACTTCAACACAAGCAATGTTATTTCACGTCAGTTTTCTGTCAGAGGGTGGTATTAGACTGAACGAGACAACCCATTCATGCTGAAACCAGTTACAGCTTCAGCGTGGCACTACCACCTACACAAATTATCAATACATCAATAGATAGAATTTAGGACACCTGGAAGCTGGCTAACGTTGTGTTTTTAATACGCATTTTGATTTAATTAATTTTGATTTATGAACAAGTTTATGAACATTTTTTTAAAGTTACTTTTAAACGCATTTCAAAACATGAATTTATCACAGTCAGACACATTTTTTATAAACAATCATACGCCTGCTGATATATTTTATAAATAAAAATGATTAATTTCAAACCAATTATTTTTTCCATAGCAAAGAAAAAATTTCATTTTATTAAAGATTATTGATATTAAGATTTCACTATATACAATGAAACAACGATAAACGTAAATGTAAATGTAAACTTAGGACTGACGCCATCTTAAATATATGCGTCGTTAACATACGCTGCTTTAATTATCGCTATCTTCATCGTGCAGCGAGTACTGCACTAAACTATAGCTATAGCGAAGCTATTCTATACACATATTATTTTTATAGCAATAAATCGTTCTAAATAGCTGAATTAGTCTGAAAGATAAAATTTGTACTGAAAATGTCTTTCAATAATAATTCCATTTTAATAACCTATAAAGTTAGTGAAAAAAAAACATCATAAAATTATTTAAAAATCAATATTTTTGTCTGCAAAGGTACGATATGCACAAATAAACGCAACGTTTACCGGCAGCCAGGTAGCTCGGACGTAGTTCGGATGAATATAATATATAAAGCTAGCTTGATTGATTCTTTGCGGTATGACCTCTGCCTATGTAGGCAATTTCGCCAATATCAAGTGTGACAAATACACATTATGAATTTAATGCCAAATATTCAGTGTAACAACGTAGAATAATCTAAAATAGAAACATATCAACATAGATAAATTTCCAAAAGGTGATAGGCACTATGTTGTGAGTGGTACAGAGATTATTTATAAAAATATATTTAAAATCTCCAGAAAAATGTCTAGAAGCGTCATATGAAGAGGTGCAATATAGAGCCCTCTTGTTGGGAAAGTTTGGCAGCTCAACCGCCAGAATGGTGCAGGATGGTAAACAGCCAAGTACGCGAGTTCGAGGCTCAGCGTAAAGCTAACCTTGATAACAAACGCGACCAGTTAAAGGCTCGCCCTCCTGCTGCCATAACATATCATTTTGAGAATGGCGTACTCACGTGTCCTCAATGTTCACGAAGTTCCGCCACGAAGATAGGCTACATAAGCCATCTTCGAGCACACCAACGCCGCTTATAAGTTTAGGGGTCAAAGTGGTCGCCATGGCCGAAACCGGTCCGACCAATCAATCAATCAATCAATGTTTAAAATTTGTTTCCGCAACAGTTTCTAACTCTTAGACAATAGTTACAAGCAAGTGACAGTTGACGCTTCGACGCGATGTTTGACGCTTCGAAACGGTGTTCATATATTTTTCTTCAATACAATGGAGTATAAAAAGGTTTTAATACAAGTGAAGATAGTTATGATAAAGTAAGTTGTAGAGACATTTATTTAGTTTTATGTAGGTTAGTTTTTATCTTAATTGAACCTGGTAGATGATGCTACGAACGAGTTCTAGGCTAATTAAAAAAAAAATCACATATAATCTGAGTATATGTTTGAGTGTGCCCGTGGATAGTTTGGATTCACAATTGAAAACGGTAGTTGTGGCTGCAATCGGGTACCAGTTTTATTAATTTTTTTCGCGTTTCAAAATACAATTGAAACCAGTGATAACCAATTTGGCGCAGACGAAGTTGCACGGGTCAGCTAGTGCTCAATAAATAAATAAATAAATAAGCAAATAAATATATATATAAATAAATAAAAAACAAACAGCTAATCGTGATCGGACGAAAACCGGTGTTTTCAACAATCCACCCGGCACAGTGTTTTCCCCCACCTCTATTCGTCACACAAAAAGTTTACCGATTACGATTTCAAAGCCTTGCATAAGAAGTTATATTTCAAAAAACTTACCTAAAATATCGTATATGTATTTTAAAAGTGCCACGAGTAGAATAACTTCGTATAAATCTTGTTCATCAATAATTATCTTGCAAATAAATATGTTATCAAGTTTACATTCAAGACAACTATATAACACTATTATATCTACTACACTATTATATCTTATAAATATATTATATCCGTATTATTCCAGCTTTTTTTTAACTGACTACGCTAATGGCCTCGCAAGGCCTTTACAGCTTCACTGGACTAAAGATGATATTCCAGCATTTTATACTCGTAAAGGGCAAGGTGAAACAGTACTCATACGGGGAAATTCTTTCTAACTTACTTTACAGGCATCCCTATATCTCGGCCAATTTGAACAATATTTATATAAATTATAGCTTACTAGATTCTGCTCGCGTCTTCGCTCACGTAATGTAGATTTCGTATGTCCATCGGAAACAGTTTTTTCTATTGTAAAAACAAATGCAAAATTTTATATTGATCGGTTGAGCAGTTAGAAGGCATGAATAGGAACAAACAAACAAATTCAAGTTTGCATTTTTAATGTTGGTTAAGATGTACTATTTTGATGTATGTTCGTTGTCATGTGTGTAGAAAAGGATATTTTCATTTTCATTCCAAAAAAGGATACCGCTCCTGAGGAATTGGTCGAATCTACATTAGC
>JACEII010000003.1:4770001-4854494 GCA_014332785.1 Antheraea mylitta
AAAAAGGATACCGCTCCTGAGGAATTGGTCGAATCTACATTAGCGCTAGCGAAGCCGTGAACAAAAGCTAGTATAGATTAATTGGATAATATAAAATTTAGGTATCGCATTAAAGGTTTCCTTCCATTGCATCCTCAATTTAAAAATGATCGCATAATAGATATAGATAATTAATTTCTTCCAGGTCTCAATCGACCTCAAATTAATTAACCGACAATTTCATTACTCATATCAAAAGTGGGCATGATAATTAAAAACATTACCGAGGCTAATTAATAAATACAGCCGAGCCAATATCATAAATGTTTGTTTATCTTCAACAGTATAGCCTTTTTTTTTCTCGAACTGACTACGCTATTGACCTAGCAAGGTCTTAACAGCTTCACCGGACTACTAAGGCGAGCGTTTAAGGCACTCAGCCGATTTTATATTGGCAACCAGCTCAAGGGTGCACGGCACACCTCGGCTTAGCTGTTGCCCGTTGCATGCAAAAATCGCGACCTAACTTAGCTAACCTAGCTAACTATTCATATATGTTTGAGTTGTTGAAACGTATATGTGTACCAAGCATATCCGCCTCAACAACTCTTCCATATATTTTTGTCGAAAATTTGGAGAGTTTTTCAGTTCGATAAGGGAAAAAATTTAACAAAAATAACCCTTCCACCAAGATGTGTAGCGTGTAAGCGTGCACGTGTGTGGAGGTGATCGTATAGTGTTGTAGCAGTGATGTATGGGTGTGTCACCGTATCGCGCAAGCAACGCACTCAAGGGCTCCCTACCGAGGGATCGAACCTAGGCTTGAGTCGCTGCCGTGGGAGGCCTAATCGGGTAAACAGTATAGCCACCAATAAACGCTATAACATAAACAATTAAATACATTTCTTTATCATTATAAAAGAACGGTCGGTATTATAAACCTTTCTCAATTATAATTGTATCGTAGTATTGTATTAGTATACTACTGTTGGATAATTTGTTGTTTGGTATTGTATTGTAATATGTAACAATAACATGATAATGAAACAAATATTAGTTGTTCAAGCGACGTGAATTACTCTATCCCCTTCACACCTATTGGGCATAGAACTTGCTTATTCGCGCGTTACAAATCACGATAACATCCTCCGACTATTATCATTATGTACCACAAATAATACTAATAATGAACAACAGATAATTATAGCAAAATAATTGTCTTCGACTACATTATTCATTGTGGTAATAATTAACAACTCTAATAATAAGCCATTAAAACATTATATCTGCCAAAGCAGAATACCTCCGCAATATCCAGAGATAAACACCTGTATCTACCGTATCGACGTAATTATTAAGTTTATCCATCGGGCCGTGGACGCTCCGGCGCGGGACATCGTGGACTATAATTCAAAAATTAAATGATAAAAATCCAACAAATGTAAAAAATAGCTAAGAAAAATAAAAACAATAATTTTATCACATTTTAAATTATTTTTGACAAGATTAATAAAAGTAAGTAACGAAGAAAAAAGGTACAGACAAAGAATCTCCAGAGAAAAAAAAACCAGAATATCTCTACGTTTATGCTGATTCCTATTTTAAAATCATTATGATAAGAATATCGTGTTAACGGTCCAATAATTCTTCAGGGTCCACGAGCCGACCGGAAACATGATATCCAATGTGCGGTTACAACTGCTTCCATACGAACTGAACATTATACGTTAGTTAACTTTACAGACTGTACTTATATGGTAGCTCACACTAACGTTATTAATTATAACCGTGTTTACTTGTTCATCTATACTAATATTATAAAGAGGTAAAGTTTGTGAGTTTGTGACGTTGTGATGTTGTGACGTTGTAGGGGGTAATCTCAGGAACTACTGGTCCGATTTGAATAATTCTTTCAGTGTTATATAGATCATTCATCGAGAATGGTTATAGGCCCTATATCATCACGCTAAAACTTATAGGAGCGAAGCACAGATGAAAAATGTTTCAAAAACAGGATGTTTTTCCTTTTGAGAACTTTTGTTAGTGTATCTATTCCACGCGAACGAAGTCGCGGGCAGAGGCTAGTTATATATATAATGATTGATCATAAAACATTTATAAAATATCTTTTAATATTGTAGTCCGGTAAAGCTGTAAAGACCTTACCAGGCCAATAGCGTACTCAGTTCGAGATTTTTTTTGTAATATTACACAATGCAAAAATATTTTTCAAAATTGTTACATCTTATCTTAACAATCATTTCTATTTAAAAGAACTTTAAATATCTAACTAAACTTAAATTAAAAGTACATGCTGAAAAACCTATGCGCCATAGATTTTTTTTTTATATCATATAGGAGGCAAACGAACATGCGGGTCACCTGTTGTTAAGCGATCATCGCCGTCCATAGACACTAGCAACCTAAGAGGAGTCGCAAGTGCGTTGCCAGCCTGTGTTTGGGGGAATGGAGAGAAGGGCAGAGGGGAAAGGAGAGGAGAGGGGGAGGGGAGATGGTTCTCCGGCTCTCTCAATGACCGAACGAAACGCAACAATGCAAGCACTGTTACTTCACGGTTTCTGTGAGAGGGTGGTACTACCCCGGACGAGCCGACTCATTCATGCTGAAGCCAATAATAGCTTCAGCGTAGCCACTTCCGAAATTCCATAAAATGAGAAACATCTCAGTAAACATTATATATTATGTTAAAATTATTATATGCGTACACTATTTAATAGCATGCACTTCTGTTTACATTTTAGATATCTTGCAATAGGTTACTAAAAGGACATTTTGAACCTTAAGGCTTTTTTTATCACCAGTCGTGAACATAATCACCAATTAAATTCAAACGTATATGCAATTAAATAAATCAGCGGAACATGCATCCAACGCCCACAAATTCGAACTTCGATTTTCCATGATTTATGCACGTTTAGCAATTTCAATTGAATTAGTTGCACTATCGGGTGATATCGAGATGAAAAATTGGTAAGAAAACCGGATTGCCTTGAGATAACTTTACAGCACCAAAACTAAACCCAATGAGAATTCCCGTCGGCTACATCTCAAGAACTGTGTAATCTATAATCTCTTATTTAACCTTTTCAAAGGATAAATGTTCATATATATATTTTTTAGTTCTTACTAAAGTTATATAATTAATTCCTGTGGAAAAGGTCATGCATGTAAACCTACCGGTTTAAACTGTACGCTGACCGTCTTATAAAAACAAATTGTCGAAAAATACAGTAGTTTCTAAAGATTCATTAATTAATATAATTATATGAATATAGTTTGCTTTTGAAATAGCCAACATGCCTTTTCTCGAGAATATGTATATGTTAAACCGTGGGACATTTATATGGGAGTATTTTTATTATTAAAAAAATCACTGGTCTACCCACGCGAGCACAAACATGTGCAACAAACACATTTGTACATACCTAAATATATACTACCGTAGGATTTTTCATTACTTTAGTAAATGAAAAGATTATTCTATAAACAGTCACATTTTCGTTGAAAAAACTATTAAAAGAAAATATTGAAACACAGAAAATCATCAAATAAATAATGGTACAAGAGAGCCAAATGGCAAACAATTTACATAGAACCGTTCACAAATCATTAATTACAATAAACGTGTAAAGAAATTATCTGAAGTTGTTACTCGTCGTACGATAAAACATGTAATATTGTATCCATTTACATAGAAGATATTCCAACTACAGTGATATATAATGACGTCACAAAATACCTCAATGTCACGCAGAACTAAAGGTCGCAGACGTGTGTACATGTTTAACTTGACTTGAAGTGACATTCAAGACTAATATCGTATTCAACTTATACAGAGTGTGTTTACTCAATTACGTTAAACAAATCAGGATATATCTATCTATATTTATACGCAGTAGATATGAAAACGAAGATTATATCAGCAAAACGCTTTTATGGCCAACTAAAAAACCTTAGCCTCTTAAGAACCATATCTTTCTCATTGGAGAAACTATCTAAAACGATTTTATAGGGTCTTCACAAATTGGGCAAGACGAGGATTTTTTTATCTAAACTACACTTAGGATGCAAGTCAGAAGCACTGCCATAGAGAACAGGAGAATCCACACGAAGAATAAATACATGGAATGCAAATCAAATTGGCGAATATCAAATTGGCGAATGTAATGTGTATTGTACGTATTAACCAAGTAATATGATATATGCTAATAATTCCACGAGTATGTGTGTGCAATTAATCGTAAATACATCACATATAATATGGCAGGTGGTAGAAGAATTCCCCATAGTAAAAAAAAAAAATAGTATATCGAGTTCAGTTAATATTCCAGACTTCAAGTTGTAAATAAATGGTTCTGTGAAGGTATGTATTGCTGGTTTCATATACCACTGTAGCCCACAATGGATAAGTGATTACTAATTCTTATTTTGTAGTTATATATGTTACAAACTAGTTAGCAGTAGTATGCTAAAAGCAAAAGCTCCCTATGGGCAATGATATTATAACACAGAATGATGTTTGCCATAATTTTGAGGCATTTTATAAAACGAACAGTACACGTCTTGCTTTTATTAACGCTGACATGATACTGAGATCACCATAGCTAGTTAGCCACCTTTTAACAAGTCCCTTTTGAACCACCTTATAACGTATCTACAGCTTTTTAGTTGTCATATCATTACCTATGGGCTGAAATCACTCAACGACATTATACTATATAGGCTGTTAAGGTGATACACTTTTACAAAAATTAAAAATATATATATATATATATATATATCTTATTGTATAAAAAAATTTAAGAAATACATAATTTTAAACGAGGCTGTCAAAATAAATCTTGATAATAATCAAGATTTACATTTTTGATCAAAAGTATTCAAACGTTACTATTAATATTGAAGTAATAGACAAGTCTTCAAAATTCTAAAAAAATTAAAACCTCCATCATAAAAGTCGCAGAACTGTTGATTGAAGAAAATACGAAAGCTACTTTAGTTCTATCCACCACACTCAAGTATATGTATTATAATTCAAATAGCCTCAATTCAATGTCACCCGACATCAACGCCGGCTGAGAACATTCAACATCCTTTTAGAAAAGCAAATTGAGATTGACAACCGCGATAACGATGTGCGGCAGAAATAGTAAAGTGCGCTGATATATTCAAGTGAAATATTTGTGTCGTTACATTTCAATATGGGCTAAATTCAATTATAGTCGTTCCTAATATTTTACGTTATTTATCAAGATCTTCAAATAGATGTAAAATATGAAGATCATAAAAAACTGAAAACCTTATGAAAAGTAAAATTAGAACTTCATTCGCAGTGTATAAAAAATGAAAATCTTAAAAAAAAACATATATGAACGATTACAATTGTATTTAGCTGATTTTGAAGTGTAACTACTCATTTGTCGTATTTAATTGAGAGTGACATGCCAACTTCGATTAAATAATATTTACCTTGTGATTTAATTTACGTATGCAAATATATGAAATCCCTATATCTGAAATCGATAGACTACACTAACATAGTCTGATCTATCGGCATAAAAGTAGATACTTCTAATTGTGTTTTTGAAATGAAAACTTTATTAGGCGCGTTGTATACCTTATTCTGTGGCAGGAAAAATACTTATAGTTTCGCGTCATCACGCATCGCATGCTAGCAAGCGTGGTATAGCAGCCTGTGTACATGTAACATTGATATTTTGTAGGTCATCATTCATTGTAAATCAACTTGAATATATATAATTATTGCACCATGTGCCAATAGATTTGAAAACCAGACTAATGTTAATAATTTTAACATACAAGATATTAAATCAAAATAATTCACACTATCATTTATGCAAAAATTCAAAAGAGAACAGTTATTCTATCGTTTTGAGTTTTCATTTCTGTCGGTAGTCCTTATACCTGCCTCAACTTTTTTTAAATTGACTAAGATATGCGCTGCCTGTCAAATAAGTTGGAAAAATCCACACTCCTATGAATGATCCCGACATGCACTGTATAAACAGTCCTTATGACTGCCTAAACTTTTTTTGAAAGAAATTGTTTTATGCTATTTTAATATAACTCATTACTAGGTTGCATTACGGTGTAATTTAATTACTACGTTTGATATTGATTCGGTTGGGAATAATAGATAACATTAGGAAAACAACAGCACTTATATTTCACATATCTAGATAGGTTAGTTAAGTGCGGCGCGACACGAAGGACGTCACGCGTGACGCGCAAAGCGCGATGTGCCGTCCCCTCGCGTCGAGGCGAGCACGTCACGCGCTCAGCTGATCGCGCTCACCTCAACTGGTGTGTAAACAAATCATAGTAACGCTCCCACGCTAACACACCGCACCGCTTCGCTATGACACCAATATTTCTTGTCTACTGTACCGTACGATGTTGTAAATTATTCCAATTGTCAATTTATCTTATACCTTTATTACATTCAATTCATATAACCGTGACCTCTTTGTATATCGATAAAGATTGATGTATGTATGATGTACCGAAAATATTTTACTCTTGTCACAAATTAACAAAAACCCTAAATTAGTATCTACATGATTTTTATAAAAAAATAAGCAAATTCCATTCTTTAGTTTAAATGTAGTCAGTCATCATTATATTATTCTCTATTTTACATATCACGAAAAATAAATAAAAAAATTTGATAATGGTTTTATAAATGTTTATTTAGTATTATTTTAATTATGAAAAAAGATTTAGAAGACATTATTAAACTAGTGGATCCTGTACGCAGACGTTGTTGTCCTACTATAGGCCCTAATAATTGCTAGATTTAAAAAAAGGGAGTTACAGTTAGGCTGAAATTTTGGTACAAGATACGTTTCCAGGCGAGATATAAAAAATTGAGCAGAAAAAGAATCTAGATTTCGACAATAGCGCCACCTACCGGGTCCAACTATAGCTGCAAATTCTTATATTTTTACATATTCAGATTATTAACCCCATAAGTTTATATTAAAATCTACCAAGCAATTTAATAGACTAAAACTTACGAATACACACCCGTAATTTTATGCATTTTAAATCGCAAACATATTAAAATCAAAAAGAATTACACGACGTGGAATTTCCGCATTTATTCATTCATAGCAATGGAAATTAAAAATATAAATATCGATACCTTCAAAGCATGTCAATTAAAGAGATACATATATTTCTGATGTACAAAATTTCATGTTTTTTAATTGAGAACAAAGAATTATTTAATGCTAATTTTTACTTCTAGAAGTATACATCTTCTTTACTTTTTTTTACTTCTGAACGTACAAACACATCAAATGAGACTAACATAAATTTCCCATATATACAATTTTGTATATACGGTTTGTGCTTAAATTACTCTGAATACGCATTTTCAAATAAACGAAAATGTATATTCGAAACCGTCGATGTATCCATCGACGCATTCATTATACCAGTGATAACAAAGTGATAGGTAGTAAACCACAAAACCGGTCAGGGACACCTTAATTACTAGTTCTCCACAAAAATGGCGACAGTACCACAGCCATTAAAAACGGGGTCAGACGCGGTCGGTCGCTCAGCTACCGAATAAACTAGAAAAACATCATCAAAATAGACCCCATATTGTTTACATAAATTCAAATCAGGCAGCTGCAATGCATATGGCAGCTAATAGCAATACAAAATGATTGGCAAAACTCCCAAGCACAATGAGAGGTTAATATTATGAATATTAAATAGATTGCATATGAACTCTAAGTATTTAAACATATCGCTTAATACAACAGTTACAATACAAAGAGAATTCTAACACTAACTAATATTACAGTAGTAAATGTGAGTTGGTTTGTTTGTTACGCTTATACGCTTTAGGTACCCAGCCGGCTAACATGAAATTTTACATAAACGTTGTGAGGAGTACAGAGAAGTACATAAAGTACTTTTCATTAAAAAAGCTACTATTGCATAACGCTAATACATTAAAGCGAATAAAGTCGCAGGCAATAACAAATAGTATAACAATCATTAACCATTATTAAAACCGTAATATAATTTTCTACATAACCCGGATACAAACGTAGCATGTAAATTAAATAAAATACTAAAATAACATTACTAATGAATAAATGAATTTATTTCTACTCAATATATTATGTATGTACAGTGTTGTGAAAATAATCATTCGTAACGACATATTTGTCTTTTTCTTCCCTACAACAACTAATCAAATGACACCGTAAAAGCAACATAATGTATATACTGCCTGTGCTCGTGTCTTGGCACGCATATATTACGATAGGTAATTACTTGTCGTAATTTTATACTCACTTGTAAAATCTATGATTCATAACTTATATTAAAAATCGATCGAAGATATTCTTTTATGTATTTCCACTTTACAATTTCTTATCCTATTATCAATGTCTTTGAAACTTATCAATTTAGGCTAACATACACTTCCCGTGTTTAAAATTTCATTAGAATAGGTAAAACCACTTAGGTCTTAATTTCAAACATAAAAATAGAAGTATATATATTTTTCTGTATAATATATCGCTATTGAAAAGGGAAACCGTCAGACCTAAAACTCATTTCATAAATAGAGATGCTATTATACATATAACATGCCCATCAGTTCTATAATTATATTAAATAAAAATACAAGCTTTATAATGTGGAATAATTGTATACTATTTTAATAGTAGCTTTTAAAATATACTAGAAATTATCGTTCCATTACAACGAAGAAAACAGATTACTGACCTGTTTCTAGATTGAAAGATAACATAATTAACACTATACGTTAATATTTCATAAGAAAACTATTCGGTTTCATATTTGAAGGATATACCGAAAAATCATATAAAAAATTGTTGGTGTCTATTAAGCAACTAATGTAGCAACATTGAGTATCAATATTTAATAAATATTCGTTTTCAAACCACAACATCGCATTTCTGGAACTCTCAATCACTATATATTTTAAACAGCGAAAATGGACGCATTATGAAACACAAATCGACTGAATAGACTGCATACTTTTAGCTGCAACAAAAGGATTCTCATCGGAGAAACAGATAAAAGGTGGTTTTACGAAAACACAAAACGATCTCGATTCGCATTGTATTCTTTATTAAATATCATAATTATGTATTAGAAACATCCGGCGAAATAAAACGCAATGTCTGTTTGTCAACCTGTTTGTGACTCGAAAATTATTGAATGATGTATTTATTCTCTGACCATATTTTAGTATTTTATTTCATTACATTAGTTACGAGGCTAAAAGTTGATTAAGTAAACACTAGTCACATTTAGCTGCTATATACCTAAACAACTACCTATCTAGAGAAAAAAATAAAAGCAGATAATTATATCTGTATATTAACCCTGGAAGAAAAAACTATATACCCCTTATTATTGTTGAATTTGAACCACTGGATGAACTCTAGTATAAATAATTAATCACCATAACAATAATTTCGTATGTAATACGAACGCAGCTAAATATAAAATTGATCAGAATCATTTTGAATTAAACTTCATTCAGATGTATGTAGTAAGTACAATTTCAAATTCAATACAAATACTAATCAAAACCGAGTAGTTATTTGTCAGTTATCCACAAGAACGAAATCATTTCGTCTCAATAAATACAGACAATATCAGAAATACAAAGAAAATATTTCCGTTCTATACATTGGGAACGTATCGTATTCCGACGTTCGTTTTTGCCTAAAGGTGTCATGTATCGTGAGACGTCCACTTACTTGAATAGGCGTGTAACCAAAGGAAATATAGATAGATAGATGAGTAATAAAATACAAAACATGTATCTTAATGGATCTAAAGAAGGCAACTAACATTCTTCGAAACGATAAACAAGATAATAGTAGACGAAATAGATTATTGGAAGCACAGCGCTGGTTAATGAGCACGATAAGCAGGGTATAACACAGTAATAAAAATGAATATTACCCGTGATCAAAAACTAAGAATTGGATATAAACACAACGAGTCATCGACCACACCTGCCGTTCTAGCCTCCTTAAAGAGCACCTGCACTGACTTCGATCTACTTACAAACGTAATAATATGTTAATTTCAATAGAAGAAAATAAAATAGTAAAGTTTAATAGAGAGAATATACAATAAACTAGTTAGCTGACCCAATTATTTTAAGCTATATAAGTAAAATCGTAAGAGGTATACCGTTTGTACACGCATCAAGCAAAAACTACTGGATAGATTTTGATCATTTTTTTTCCTTGGGTTTTTTTCTTTGACACTTGGTTTCCGTCTAAAACGAATATCACGATATCTGTATTCTATGTATATTTAGAAATTACGATTTTTATAAAAAGTACCCGTTTGGCGATCAGTGTTTCCTTGCCGTGGAGAAAGAATTAGTGCAAGTAGTGTGGTACACATGTGCAGGACAACGTAGACGTAATAGATAACAGAATTATAGCAAAATTGTTATTATATAAATATTCTGTGTTCAAACAATTTTCATAGTGATTAGTTGAACAACACAAAAGGTCGACTGCTGAAGCGCCACGTAGTGGCGAGTATTACATAACGGATAACATAAAAAGCTTCTCCATGAAAAAATATGTCCGCCCACTTTCTTAATAATCGATTAGATGGAATTTAAATTTATCAATCGCGTACAATCATATGAGCATCAATTTTATATAGATTGAATTGCGGACCTGACGGATGTTGTCCTGCCTTGACAATAAAAAATATCTTATATTCAACCGCAGCGCTTTCAAACGGGTATAATTGCGAATCTAAACTATTTTTGAATCCACTTGAACGCTCAACAAAATTTGTTTATCCGTTTAGGATGAGTTCAGCCCCATACAGAAGAATTATATATATAAAGATAACAGTGTAAGACATAACAAACTGTGCTAAAATGTTGGTAGAAAACTTATATAAGTAGCAGTGTTAGAATATATTTCATAATCAAAAACATATTTCAACGTAGGCGTGTGTTAGTGGCGTCCTGGGAAGGCGAAGCGACACGCTCGCAAGAAATATTACCAGTTCGGGCGGTGAGACGGTGAACTACGCAACCGAGATATCTGCCATCTTCAGGCCCGGCTAGAGCTTTCTGCGGTTTATCTCTCCGACCGACGCTCGACGCCGCTCTTTGGGAAATTGCGTACACAGCAAACAAAGAAATTGCACGTACAGATAACGAACCGGAGCGTATCGCGTTTATGAACGCCCCTCGGCGTCATACACCCGCTTCATTGCAATAATCTCACAAAACTCGGATCGTTACACACTACTTTTGTATCGTATACACTATAAGGACATAGTTCAAACTATACGGTTCTCGAGATCTATATTTGAATGTATGTCCGCGTATAATTTCAGAATGGGTACACCTATTGGGATAATATTTTTTTTGTTGTGTTTGTAATTGTCAGGACAAGGTTTATATGAAAGAAAATATTTAATGGATTTAGGAAAAATGAAAATTTTTCTTTAAAAAAAGTCCATATATAAGAGAGTAAGTGAGATAGAAGACCATAAAAACATTTACTTTCGAATTAGAAGAATGTATAGCAGAAATTGTGTCTCATTTCCTAATACACAAGTACGAAGTTGGAACACAATTAGTTTTGTTTAAATATGAGGACACAGATTTACACAAGAGCATTTGATTCAAGATTGAATTTGTACTATAACAATTAATATACTTTACACATAAATATGTAAGGTCTGAACGATAATTAAATATTAACACAGAGTTCTGTCAACTATTCTCAAAACAAAGTCACAATTGTTTTTTTCTTTTCTCGGATTGACTACGCTATTGATTAACAATTGTTTTTTCTTTTCTCTCGGATTGACTACGCTATTGACCTAGTAAAGTCTTAACAGCTTCACCGAACTATACACAATTGGAAATTGAACCCACAACCTTACGGCTGGCTAAATACTGTAGTACTTATTAACATTGTTATAAAGCCTGTCAGAGATTTAAAGTTGCGTAAATTATTATGGATATATCATACCTAGGATATGAGTCACAAATTTAACATTTCGGTAAGACACCTTGACGTCACAAAATAATAAGCGAGCTGTTAATTAAACGAACACCCACCTGTTGCAACCTTCATAAATTTTGTATTATAAATCGGAACATACGTTGAAATCATAATGACTATACCTTAACAGAGAATAGGCAAAACCATTAGAATTAATAAATTGATAAACCACTTAAATTTACTTATTATTGATTATGTACATATCTTATTATGTTGGTAATCACTGGGGTGGACATAGTCAATTTGTGACCAAACCCCAATTAGAAATAAATAAAAACAAAACTTAATTTTAATCAGTATGATACCTGCTTCAATAGTAAAGTTATTGATAGTAATTTTTAACTTAAAATCCATGAGGTATGTCAGTATGTATTACGTTTTTAGAAACTTTCCGTGACTTACAGTAATACGAGCGAAAACTCGATTGAAGTTTGATAATCCTAAGGCCGCTGCCCGTCAGAGATACGGTAGTTTTCGACGAGGGTCGGCCTCCCCGGACGGATACTCTTTACGATTCAACGGCTCAAAAGGAGCTTAGACCTAGTGACTAAAAGAATGGCAATGACCGTCTCGACGAACGAAATAAAATTAAAAACCCACTCGTCCGCCTCGTCCGTTCGTACGTTAAACCTGGCCAAACTGGCCCGATAAGTATTTACTTAACTAATATTTTATAATTTACACAGGCAAATGTGCTCACGCCGACGCCATTGTGTGTAAATCCGAGCGCGTACGTCGACCTAAACATTTTAATATAAAACGTGCTATGCAGTGGAAATTGATACTTATATGAATCATTTTAAGGATTTTTACATTCGTGAAATTAATAATAAAAAGGCGGTACATCACGGGGCCAGTCGACTGTATTCCCCAAGGGCGTGAATTCCAGCTAAAATTATCCGCCGCAAAATACGATGTCTTTCAAGGCGAACCCTCCTTCGAAAATATAAGAGCGAACGAGGAATTTTGGGCTTTGAGTGACGTGGCTGCTTCCCTTGACGGCTTTTACGGAATTCTCTATACTCTATCTATATAATATATTACTTACAAACATTTCTTCTAGTTCAGTAATATTCGTAATTCTTATTAGATTAGTAGAATATGACATACTTCATAATACCATCAATAATTATGAATTGCTTTTTTATTATCTAAAAAAAACATATTCATATCGTTTATGTTACTCGTAAATGCATATTGATAGTTGATCAAAACCGCAGTTTATGCAAATTACGTTTACCATATTTGACGTATTTGACGTTAGATACCAAATTACTGTTAATGGAATGAAACAAAAAAGGTACTCTTGAATTTAATTTCGAGAAGCAATAAATATATCACAAAAAAAATCGTTTTATTATGCTATTATTAGCTGATACCAGCGTCTTCGTTTGTGTTATTTATTATATTAATAATATTGTTTATATAGAGGAAAAAATATATATACCTCACGGCAAGAAAAAAAACACACATCGCCAAAACGGGTAATAATTATGAAAACCCTAATTTCTTAAAACTCTATATCAAATGAAGCTATCGTAATATTTTTTCTTTAGATAAGTAATAAAAATATTTGAAGTAAAACTAGAGAAATGTTATCGAATACTTTGCGGTAAGTAATTCTAGAGATGCGTGCACAACAGCAGACCTCTATTGTTTTATTTGTACACGTGCTTGTCCAATGTTCAAATTTCGAAAATAGAGAACAAAAAAAAACGTTTTTCAATTCTTTTTGATAACACTAAAGCTCGCCAATTGCTACTAGAAGAGGAATGAAGAAAATCGGACCAGGAACAGAGGAGGGAGATATTCTTAAGCGTTTTCCCGCTGCCCATTCATATACAGATATAGAAAGAAGACGTTTATCATTGCCGTGTGCCAGCATTGACTGAATAAGGCTCGTAAAGATACTGTTATCGAGTCAAAAACAGCACTAACAAAACTAAAATTCACGTAGAATTTCTGAGGCACGTACTCAACCGCGTCTCGACTCACAAAGTAGTGTCGAGTTACAGAAGAACACGTCTAGCTAGGGGACCGGTGGGGAACATTGCGGGGATCAAAGAAGTAGGGTGCGGGGGTCATACCCACTCTCTTCGTGACATTTTCGCAAACGAGCCACGGGGAACGAGACGACCGGGGCGCTGTGAAATCTGCAACATCGACGCCAAGCTAAACGATTTTAAGCCCGCCGACACCTAATCGGAGAAACGGATGAACGGATTCAATTATCTAAATCTTAACGATTTAATTTAAAAATCTATGAGCTAACAATAATCCCTAACAAGCGTATAGATAAATTTGATTATTTTTTAATATTAACCAAGCATAACGGGCTATTACATTTTAATGAACTATTTCAATCGGAATAAGCGTTAAGCTATTCTTAATATCAAAATGGATGAGTAAGTTCGGTAGTATCAAACCGTGAGACCGTTTCATAATAACTTACTTTGAAAATGTTGCGTCACATTGAAAGGGTATCATCAAAAGAACCGATTGCTTTATCTACTTTCGGATGTCGCTGTAGCATTCAGATTCTTTAGTTTATTTTATATTTATACGAAATACCAAATTAATAGTAGTTTTGTCATCTACATATGCGGATGACTGTAACATTTATATTTCGTTGTAGTGGGTTATCGCATTTTACAAGTGAGAAAAGGAATTCTTGAGAGGAATATGAAAATGAACAACAAATACGTGTACTACAGTGCAATATAACGGTGTCTAAAGAAAGATCGACAGTCATGGCCTCAGGATAACTAAATATACCACACTAATTAACCCTAAAATACAACAAATCAAAAGAGAGTCACTGTGACTGTTTTGACACCATGTGCAAATTAGTGATAAACTAATCCAGTGCAGATACTCTTTAGCCTTTAACCTTTCAGTATAATATAAATTGCAGCCATTGTTGTTAAATATATCACTTCATACGTCGCAAAAATATGCAAAATTGGCATACTACAATTTTGGTAATTATCAAAAACAATCTTCTAATATTTCACAGGTTTTTTCGCCACAATGTCAACTAACCTTAAAGTACGATGTGGTTCAAAATGATAAACACTTTTTAAGTGGCACAGCCACGCTAAAGTTATAACTGATTTCAGCTCGAATGGGTCGACTCACCCGGGGTACTACTATCCTCTCACAGAAAACCGACGTGAAGTAACAGTGCATGTATCGTAGCGTTTCGTTCGGTCAGTGAGAACGCTGGGGGCGCACCTCCATTCCCCGCCAACATAGGCTGGTAACGCACTTGTGACTCCTCTGGTGTTGCTGGTGTCTATGGACGGTGCTTAACATCAGGTGACCCACCTGTTCATTTGCCTCTTATGGTATAAAAAAAGACAGACCTTGGTATCATATATCCAACTTGATAGCTAGCCAAATGGGCTTAAATACAACGGTGTCATCACGATAATATCCGAGATCCTCATTCGCAAAGATTCGAACCTATGCAGATCAACACTATAATATAACACACTAATCACTGATCTATCGTCGCTTCTATAATTCCCACTATCTTGACGATAAAGAGACCGTGGAGTCGTGAACGACCTATGGCGATAAGGCCAAGGTGGCAACAGTTAAGATAAAAATTACTACTATAATTATTAAAACAAAAGATCAAGGGATTAACTCACATAATCTACTTCGTGTAAAGTTTATATAATATACGATAAAATGTAGAAAAGGCCTAACAGTCGATAAGACTGCGACCAATAGTGACAAATTGAGGATCCATGAATGACTATTATTTTTTTGGTAGGATTACCATCACACATGATTATATCGTGGCACAAAAAAGTAAATAAAAAAAATTACCGACTTCAATATCAATCAGAAACCCATAAGGCACTAAAAAGCGGAAAATAAATAGTTTATTAAATTAACCAAATAAAATAAAATATATGAGTATGTGCAATACCTATAGATGTATTGGAAGTCGGAAGTCGATTAGTGTTTAATTTGTCCACAAGATTGTTTTAAAGAAGCATTTGCAGATACAACTACAATCGAGATTAATTTGTCAATATCTGCAACAAGCCTCTTTTACGAAGTAATTATGTACCGTTTTTCCGTAAAGCCGGGCGAAGTATCGGCGCCATTGCAACATGTCAAAAAACAACTCCGACGGAACCTTGTCACAATCCGCACGTCCTCGGAGGTCAAATCATTCTATTTTTTGGCTCACTCATTTCTTTACCTACTCACAAAAACGCTATTTTTATTTGTAAAATAAGAATCAAGTGAAACGTGATATTTTTCATTATTTTTTTCCTAGCGCTATACAGTGCAAAGATACACAATTGGACACACTATTACAATTCAAGCAACTTTTTGGTTCCTTGAAATGTATCACGTTTTTATGAACCTATTTGTACAGCTGTTAAAAGCCTGTGCATAGGTCAAAAGAATTGTGAGAGTGACATAAAGGCATGATATATAAACTATTGAAATATATAGATTATACTAGCGGGATCTACGGGCATTATTCCACCCTGATAATAAAAGAAACCGTGACAAATTCTATACCTAAACCTTCCTCATGAACCACTTTATATACTGGTGAAAACCGCATTAAGATCCGATCAGTACTTTTTGAGTTTATCGCGTACAGACAGACAGACGTGGCAAATAATTTTATTCTATAATAATAGTAGTGATACATTAACCGATACCAGCAATGAATATATAACAAATTAGTGTTAGATAGCTTATCAATCAAGGAAGGCTATAGGCTATCATTACGCTAAGAGGGAGACGGAGCACAATGAAGAATATTTCAAAATCGGGTATTTTTTTCCTTTCCTTTCCTGTTAGTGTTAGCCCAAAGAAACTATTCCCTGCGGACGAAGTCGCGAGCAGAACCTAGTTGCGAAATAAGTCTATATTATTTATAACTACGATATATATTTTTTTAAATATAGGAAATAGCTGCCATCCAATGCGCTGCCAGAAGGAAATATTTTCAGAAGGCTGGACGCATTGCGATCTTGTATGGAAATTGTATGGAAATGCTTATTATATGTTGAGCGAGGTATTCACCAGCGTTCTAATCCGTAAGACTCGTGTCATTTAATTCTACATCTATATTTGTAGGATCGCATTAGGATTTAATGACATGTAGAGTGGGAGATTTGTATAATCAGAACAGTGTTAAAAGTTTACTTATTAGGATTGAAGACATTAAATGTGTGAGTAAAAAAAAATGATAAGAACATATACAATTGGAACATGCGGTACGCAGAAGCAGGATCCTGGTGAAATTTACTTATACTAATCAGATAACAGAATCTGTGACCTTAGAGAATAGCATAATGCAATCAAAGAGATTAAATAAATGTTAAGAAATATATGAAACAGGTGCCTTATTCTTTCCAAAATGTAGCTTTATATTTAAGCTAAAATGTATGTCACAATACACGGGATTAAAGATATTATAGTAAATAGGATTATCGAAGTTAGTTACTACATTTTCTTTTTTTTATTTTGTTAAAGAGCTTAGTCACAAAGCGACCATGCCACCCTTATTTGAAGGCACATACTACACACATACAATCAATCGTTACCTCCTATTAATAGTTGCGTTGACTAGTCTGTACAATATCCTGGCTTCATCCGACAAAGGTAAAGCCAAAATGGCGTTACAAAACCCAACACAATATAAATCCTTATTTACCATTGGATAGTACTCTAGCCTTTATACTTCATTAAGGACACATTCCACGATAACAAAGTAGACATCTAATCTGTTTATCTCAGTGTACACGGATGATTGTTTTTTCATTAATCTGGCAAATTTATTAAGTGGAATACATCTGGAACGAAGACTCAAACCAAGCACTATTTCAACCCTAGATCTTGTTACCTTTATCAGTCCAAAAAAACGAGAATTAGCCTGGATCGTTTTGTATCGAATAACATACTTCTTCCACAAATTCATACAGTGCCTCTTAATAACTTGGACAACTTTGGAATAAAAAGGCGAGCATCCAAAAGGAATACCGTCAACAATAGCTGCTTTTCACTAAAAAGTTCAAATATAACTTTTTTTTGCACCTGCATTACTGTAAATCGTAGCAAAAAATCAAGCCATCAAATAAAATGAACCATGAAATCATTAAGCAGAGATACGAATCGTTTCTACATAACCGATATTCAATAGCTATATCGAGATATCTAGTAATGTGGAAAATCGAAACGCCTCCGTCTGGAAAATGGAAAAACTCTCGAGTATTCTGGTTAAACAGAATGCGCATCAAAATCTAACGACTTTAGAAATTGGAAAGTATTGTATGGCTTCACGAATATAAGACACCAGCTGTCCCCTTAACTTCGTCCGCGTGGAATCATTACTTTGGCCTAACACTAACACGCAGCGAAATCGCTCAAAAGAAAACAAAAACGATTTTGAAACACTCTTCATTGATGCTCCGCTTCTGTTAGTCTTAGCGTGATGATATATAGCCTATAGCCTTCCTCGATAAATGAGCTATTTAACACTGAATTTTTCAAATCGGACCAGTACTTCCTGAGTTCAACTCAACAAACAAACCCTCCACCTTTATAATATTAATATAGCTTATTTTAATTCTGGCCTCAAGTTACACAATGTTAAGGATACCCGACATATGTGACCGTACGATGTACATAAGCGGATGAAACAGCTTTACGTAACGGGATTGTTACGTGCGCCGAGGGATTTGGCATGCCAATGACATGAAGGCACGGTAGTTTGAAACGAATAAAGCTCGATTGACGTTTTTAGTAAACATATTATATAGAATTCCCATTTGCGTCAACGATATAAATGTACTACGCACAACTAAATTACATGAAACGATTATTTCATTCCATTCAGGTGCCACTGAAATCACATCCAAATAGAACAATTAAAAAGTGACTATATTGCAAAAATACTATTGGTTATCTAAGAACAAAATGACTGTTATATATATATTTTTTTTTTATATCAAAGGAGGCAAACGAACTGATGGGTCACGTGATGTTAAGTGATCACCACCGTCCATAGACACTAGCGACATAGGAAAGGGAAAGCAGGAAAGAGGAAGGGACGTGAGCCTCCGGCTCTCTCACTGATCGAACGAAACACAACAATGCAAGCACTGTTATTTCACGACGGTTATCTGTGAGAGGGGTGGTACTACCCCGGAGTAGCCGACCCATTCATGCTGAAACCAAAAATAGCTTCAGCGGGGCTCTACCACCTACAAAAAACATTAAAAAGTAAGTAACATTCTGAGATTATATAACTAAATATATATTTACCTCCGCACGAAGTAAACAACATACTAGTTAATTTTATGCTATCGTATGACCAAACGACTGATTGATATAAAAAAGAATCGAAGATATACATTTTTATTCGTGGCATATATTATTTATTCTAACGGACTATCAAAGTGCCTACATTAAATTCGATGTTCTGTTTAATTAACATATTATACAACTTAAAAACTAGTTTTGCGATATTGTTCACTACATATAGTCATAAGGTTTTGTTATATACATGGACAGGTGATGTTAATATTGCATCGTGGCGTAAACTATAACATGTAAGCACATATACCATTAATTTTGTGTACCCATGCTGTATAACATAAACCTCTCTTATGGTGTAATTATGTATTTAAATATACAGTTACAATCTTACAATATTTTAAAAAACTACTTAATGTGACAAAAGTTGATTTAAAAAATATTTATTCATATAATAGAAATGTGGTAACTTACGAAAACAAGAAGTTAACTGCCTGAATATAACAACAGAATAACAAAATTGACTTTTATTATTGCTATCGCTTGAGAGCCGAGAAAGACTTGCTAGTGAGTAAATTTAACGGGCATTGTGTAGTTTAGGCAGCAATGATTCACCTAAGTTAAATTTGCTGTCCGTGCTTCCAACTATAGGGTATTGAATGAATTGCATTTCAACTTCGTCAACTTATCGAGAATAAGTTTATAAAAGCAATTTAGTTTCCCTGGACAATAAAAAAAAAACAGGCTGTGTCGTAAATACACACGAGAGAAGTTAAACTTTTGTATTACAGGGAAATATTTTAAATAGGAAAATATAACAAAAAGCTAACGTCACGCGTTTTTCTAGGCGGGCACCCTTCCAAGTACTGACTGCGCCTGATGTTGTTTAACTAACGTAATCAGACGAGAATCCATGTTTTCAGCACTTTACCCAGCACAGTGTTTACTCTTATCACTTTTTGTCATACAAAAAAAATGCCGATCAGAATTTTAAAGACTTCGAATAAGAAAGTTTAACTTCAAAAAACCCGCTGTGTATTGAAAATATGTCAGTATTTTTACAATACGATTTTTCTCACGCAAAATCATTAAATAACACCTTAATCAACAAAGCAATGTATTCGATACCGGTATAAAGTTTTTTTTATCGCCCGTAACCCAAGTGATGGGTGTGACTATATTTAGACAACGATAAGTCACAGTTTGCAATGGGAATACATGTGATGTCTCAAGCGAGACGTATCATAAGTAATATAGGCAAATTCGCAAATCCCGATTACAGTGTGGATGGTCGTAAGCGGCCGTGAGAACCGCAAGCAAGGCGTATCCCGCCGACTTTAGATGCCTTAGCGAAATAACCGTTTTGAAATATTCAAGAGGACCGGTCGCTAGATACCGTGACTGATGTTCAGATAGATTATTAACTTTGATATTGAAATGAAACGGGAGCTTACGTGCTCATATATTGCTCAAAATCCGATGCAAGCGGAATGTTATAAAACTACGTAGGTTATTTCAGATACAAAAATTATCAATTGAATAAGGTAGCAGATTATACAGCTCTCATGAAACATTAAATTAAAATTAATTAAATACATCCAATGTATGTCAACAGAACGTTAACAATTCACATACTTTTGCAAAAGGTGGCTTACTTCGCGAACTAGTACCTGTACTGAACTAGTACGGTTCTCCGAATCTTCCAAAGCAGATGTAGAAAATACTGAAGAAAGCATTCATTGTGTAATTTGTATTCCTATTCATATTTTCTTTAACAAAATTAAAAATATTTCCTTAACGTATTTCACCACGAATTTTTGTACTAAAATTGATTCAATCCTACAGAGAAAATTATCATATTTGTGGATATATTTATAAGAATTAATCCCTCGAACTACCGGTTCGATGCTGATTATTATAGGCAATACTGTATATTAATTAAAATTTACATAGTAATAAATGTATAGCAAATCGCTGGCGGTAACTAACATACGATAAAACAAATGAATAGATCGTATATCTTTAAGAGCATCTCTACATTTAACAATTCCACATGACGACGTGAACATAATCGATGAAATTAGATAGCCGTAAAATATCGCTAAATATTTTATTTGCATTTTAAGAAATCTATTTTGAAATTAAAAACGAAGAGAATTTATTGCGGATACCGTACAAAATTTTGCGAGAGTGCAGAATAATGTAAAACTCTTAAAAATGTTGTTAGAATATTATAGCTATTTTTATGAGCTAAAACGAAGATGGAAGGAAAGTTCTCAAGTTTACTCCAACGGTACTCAGTATGCTGTACTCGAAGGTAAAGTTACGTGTATTTTACATATTTTCAGAGACCGGTAAGAATTTGCATTCTATCATAATTATACTAGGAAGTATATTTATATAAACAAATTACTATCCACAAATATACCTATATACTTAAATACATTTTTCAACAATAAACTTTGTAGTCTATAGATGTTACCACTTTTTTAGTCACATTTCCCTACTCTTTTGTAAGAGTACTAAAAAATTAGTAACTAAGTCGACATCGTTGGCGTTAAGACTGTAGGGACACAATGTAAGCGTGTAAGGCAGAGTGCATGGTAAGCAGATAATTATATGAGAGCGCGACGTATGAACGGCGAGCCAGTTACTGCGCGCTGGCCCGCACGAAAGGTCGTAGAATCGGGGAATAAAAAATTAAACAACGCAAGTTCAAGATTGCATTTTTATTAAATAATCCTATTCGTGAGGACCTTCTACAGCCAGCAGGAGCAGTACTCACTTGGAGGTCAACATCTAAACCGTCAACTTCCAAAAGACGATACAGGGTACATTAAGTTCTGTGACACAAAATAGATAGATACAGAGAGACCGCTCCGGCTAACCTTGAATTATGCTACTTACGTTCGAATGCAGCACTAAGATTTACATTTACAATATATCAATATAAAAGCTTTATTAAATAATACCTACTGAAACACATCTACATATAGAATATATTATCAATACCTTTAAACGAGCAATTCTTGTATATTTTTATATTAGTATATATTCAGGATCTCGGAAACAGTATCATCTATTTCGTAAAACTTAGTATGTAGGTAGTTTCGGAGACGATAAATCGTTCAAGCTAAATTTTATTCATAGAAAACTTTTTTTACTGGGTTTTCAGGTAATGAAAATATATAGCTAAAATATATAGGTAAATTTCACCGACGCTGTAAAAACAAAAAATGATCGGTTGCTTCGAAAATCCGTGTAAGCCCAGTACGAATTCGTGTGACAGCAGAAGAGATATATTCTTTTAATACATTCCTACATACATATATATATATTAAATGTTAAATTTATAAGGCAAACCTAACAGTTTATTTTAATTTAAAAATGTTTTTTAAAGAACCGAGCTAGGCTCGGTCGCCCAGGTACTTTGTTTTGATAAGACTAACTGAAAAATTTTGATTAAAAACGTGAATTATATTAAATTTAACGTTTTTTTTTTTTTTCGAAATGACTACGCTATTGACCCAGCAAGGTCTTAACAGCTTCACCGGGCTACAAACTTCAATTTAACGCAGTTTTCAACACTCAAATATAATATACCGTGCCATACACAAATCAACAGTTAAGTGTTAAACACTCGGCAGTTGCGACGGTCATTAGTCAGACTTGGCCGTGCTGAAAATATACATATTTTCTGTTTATATGGGTGCGTGCAACTTTAGCTCGTTATACGGAGTTGTGTTTCTGTAATTATCTATTTTGTATATGTAGGATGGCGGATGCGCAGGTGTACCGCACCGTACACCAGCTGTTGTCAGCTACGATATTCCTATCTCACCATCACCTGTGTCATATTCTAATGATTACTTTCATTTTATCATAATAAATTATTTTATATACACTGACTGGATATATGTACATAGTAAAAATACACAATACACATTATTTTTCTAACAAGGTATAATTTGTATGTCGTGGGTGATAATCTTTGAAACTACTAATTGTATTAAGAAAATAATTTGCCTAAGAGAAAACTACGTTCTCCATGAGTAAGCTATTTATTCTTTATTCTCTTTAAATTTTACATTGTATTTAATACGAAAGATCGAGGGCGATAGCTAATTATTTATATAAGTAAAACAGTAATCAGATGATTAATACATAAGTTTTAATCGTAAATATTTCATTGAAATAATAATCGCCTGAACTTGTCGACGGAGAACTTGAGTCATGACTATTAATAAATTACGTCAGGAAGACGCATAGACATTTAAAATATACATTAGTATACGACGAAGAGATTATAAGGGTCTGGTATTATTAAGCAACAGAATTTTCAAACCGTTAATTATTATACATGAAAGCCTACTCACGCTAATCATTCTCAGTTCTTTGTGAAAATTTGAATGAATACGAAAACTACGTGTTGTAAGTTCTTAATTTCAACGTGTTACAAATATAACTAATATCGCTAATCATCGATGTCTTTAAGAAATCTATAATTAAAAACGTGTTTCATAATTTAATTAGGTCGGAGGTAACGAGCGATCGATGTTAACAAGCCACTGTTACCGGCTACCGGCTTACAATATTAATCGTTTTCGGTTTCAAGTGTTTACTAATTTATTAATACCCAGAATATAACTTTACAAGATTTTGTTCGGCTGGAAAGATTTACACAGCGAAATGTCCAGTAGTATAATAATATATAACTTTGAAATCAAAACTAGATTAGTTAATTATAATATAATGATTATATACATCAATAATGAAAATATAGTTCCTTTAAAGCTCAATAACGTCAAAACTACTGAACGTTTTGGCATAGAAATACTATTATTCTATGTTGAACTTTTCGTAGATAATTTAAAGGTACTATTCTTTTGGATTCTATTATAACTTTACCATTTTTAATGGCCAAGGAAGTAGGCATCACTGAGCTTATACTATTATAAGATATGACAGTGCGGATACGTTCGGAACCGACTAAAGATCGAGATAACCCGATGGATGCAAACAGTACAAGACCGTGCATTATGGCGTTCTATAAGAGAAACCCATGTCTATCAGTGGGGCTATTTGGCTGCATAGATGGAAAGGCTTAAATATAGCGCATATTACATCAATTCCTTGCACATAACAAATCACAAATATTGGCAAGACAATAGAGCGTTTTCAATGTACGTCTATGTAGCAACCTTAAGTTGAAAATATCTCGCCAAGAAATTATATACGTGTGTTGAGTCAGCTTCATCCCAATTCTTTTGATATAGTATGGTACCTTAAGTAATTTTGACGCTTAATATCAGGTTAATAGTTTAGTTAAACGCAAAAGTATAGTAAAGAGGAAAGAACTATCAACATTTTTTTTTTCGAAATGAAAACGCTATTGACCTGGAAAGGTCTTTAAAGCTTCACCGACCTATAAAACTATCAACATGTATATACATATATGTATAATAAAGTTGTCTGTATAATGGCGAGTGTTCTTAAGAGTTGTTTAACCTCATTGCATCCTCTCTATCCTCTAACTACGGGGGCGGATACAAGTCCCCACGGATACACGGATAAGAACCATATCGGCAAGAACAAAGAAGTTCGAAAACTCAACAGAACAGTTCATAGTTATCGTCAATATTATACGTAACCTACAGATAGATATACGAGGTCAAATCTTTGCGTAAGTAATAAATATTATAAACGTACGAGAAATAAGCAACCAACCATCCTCTTCAGTATTAAGTGATTGATTAATAACCGTGGCATATGGTAACAATAAGTGTTTACATACGTCGTTGTCGAAACAGTGTACGTACCTGAAACAAAAACCAGAATTACATCTCATTATAACGTAACACAATCTACATACTAATACGTATAGTACTACCACACAGACCAGTACACTTTAATATAATCTATACCTGGAATTCGAAATTTATGAATTAATATCAATCCTGGTCAGCAAGTCAAATATATGGAATATGATGACTTCAAGTAGTCAAGACCAAAAATATTATTATAATAGAATTAATTATAATGCGTTTCTAATTTGCTATAAGATTAAACAGGTTGCGTAAAACTTGTCCAATTGCAAACTCGCGAATTATTACAATAATTCTACAATAATCAATAAGATTACAAATGTACTAATTAAAACTAGATCTTGATATATGTTTAATACTAGGTTTTGCTCCTGGTTTAACTCACTAATAATGTAGATAAATATAGATGAAAGAATTTTTAAGCTATTGCATAACTTCTATCGCGGGCCTTGAGCGTGGAGACCGAATCCAAAAATTCCGTAACGAAAAAACCTAACACCACCCACTCTGCCTACCATGTAGCTCGGCCGAACGTTCGCTTAATGTATATATGGTACGACTCTACAAAGCTCGCACGGATCGAGACGAGCTGCTCCGAAATCGGACGAATACGTAATCAGCTGTTTGTGAGAAAGTATACTGCTGTATAGGTATTTATCATCTATGTACAACAGTGAATATCTGTACTCGTATAATTTGTGTACAAAGTGTTTTCCTGAATAACCTACATGTATTGTAAGATAATAAGAATATTTTGAACAATATTAACTTCTCATTTATTTAATAAAAGAAAAAAATTTGTTTTCTTATCGGTCACCACGCTCAAAAAGTGTAACTTGAATTAATATCAAAGAAAAAAAAAACAAAGGAAAAAAATACTGCATAAATAAAATAAATAAATAGTTATAATTGCATAAGTTAATAAAAAATTCTATGCAATAGGTTTACCGCGGCAGTCCCCGAGTGCCACACGTATTTTTATTTAAATCAGATGAGTATTTTTGAGATTATTCATTATAGACAAAAGATCATACCTGTTCTCTTTATAATGGTAGATGAAGACAATATCTGATAAATAAAATCTCAATATATTATATATAAATAATAAATATTTATTTCTAAAATTAATCTGTATAATTTCTGGGAAAACACACGACCATGTTTTGTTTAGAATACAACATTTCTGTAATAGCACATACAAAGACACCAAATAATTGTCTGCGCCCTTCCTAACGGTCACAGATTAAAAATAATATCGTGAATGAAATCGACGATAAATCAAGGTTATACAGATAATAAACAATACAAGACAAGCCAATATACCGATACAATTACTTATAATTTACGGTTAACTTACACTTTTCAAGTATTTCCATTGAACCACCAAAACATATGATATACGATTACGAATATTATAAAGAGGTAAAGTTTGTGAGTTTGTGACGTTGTATGGGGTAATCTCAGGAAATACTGGTCCGATTTGCAAAACCTTTCAGTGTTATATAGCTCACTTATCGAGAAGGGTTATAGACTAAATATCATAACGCTAAACCAGTGGGAACAGAGCACCAATTAAAAATGTTTAAAAAGGGTTTTTTTTTTTCATATTGAGAGTTTCCGCTGTGTGTTAGCGTTAGCCCATAGTAAATATCAGAATAGTTACGTGGACGAAGTCGCGGACAGGGGCTAGTCAAATAATAAATTCTTTTGTATATGAGAAAAAATAATGAAGTGAGATAGTCAATTCCTTATGGAGATGTTAGGACTAGTTTTGCTATTTACTACTTTAAAAGTTTCAGTTCAAATATTTAGATGCCTCACACCTTGCAAATACGGTACAAGTATGGTGACACCATTTTTTTATACAGGGGAAAATCCGTCATTGATACACCTCGCACTATCGGGGGATAGTGCGCGGATAATGTGAGAATCCTACTCACTAAAAATCCCTGTGCCGCTTTTGCGCGTATGTTATCCAAGGCCGAGGGTTGGCGATGAGCACGTGCTCCTCCAAACCCTGGTCACGCGCTTGGGTCCCCGTAGATGTTCGAACGGGGAACCCACACCTCGAAAGTGGAAATTCCTCCCTCCTGCTTCATATTGAAGCGGCGGCCGAGACCGGGCTTCACATCAAGGGCCGTCATTAATTATGGTGACACCAACAATAATCTACATTAATGCTTACTATACGTCTCGGTGATATAATCCTATCACCTTTTCTATTCATTAATTCATTCGACGTATCTATTTATTACTTACTAATTACTGTGTAAATTATATATCTATTTATAGAGATCTTTATATTATAAACTAGTTATTAACACTAGATATACCAGCGATTTGAGTATACCTATTTCTACCAAACCAGTCAAAATGACTGGTGCATAAAAACAGGCTTCTTGTGGTTTCTAGTCTATATTTACTATTAAAAATGACAAAAATAAAATTGAACAATATCAATTATTCTTATAATTAAACGCTTGAATCACAGACAAGAACTGACTTTATTTTAAAACAATCTACAGTATTACATATGTAGATGTATGTATGTGTAGATGGCGCTACTATGTAGGAACGTGTCATATTGTCGATACAAAATAACAATTATAATAGATAAATGGATTTATATACATTTCCAAATAACAAAACACAAATATTTACAGTTTGTTGCTCACAATTTCTACATGTGTTAGATTTTGCTGCGTGTACACTTTCCGCATAGACTTTTTCTGCATTTATTGCAAATATTTGTAGTTTTATTGTTATTGCAATATCCTATTTGACACCATTTTCGTACAGGAACTGTGGCATTTGTGGTTGGTATATTGGTTTCGAGTGGTTTTTGCCTTGAAGTCTGATATTCTGAAGCAAGTTCTTCTGCTAATTGAAACAGAAAGCCTTTTCGTGAAATATTTTCTCCTGTTGTGTTTTTGTACAATACCCAGCTATTTATTGCGGCTAAATCTAAAATATTGAAAAATACTTGAAGAGGCCACCTTCTGGAACCTGATTTCACCGTATATTGTGCCATTTGATCAGTAACATCGACGCCAAATTTGGTATTATTATAAAACGATACGGTTTCAGGTAATTTTTTTGCAGCTTTATCAATTTTGATGTGTTTATGTTTTGTACTTAGTAGAAGTACTTTTTTATTAGGTTTGCTCTTATAAACAGTAAGTGTGCATCCATTAGATTGGTACAACAACGTTGAGAAACGTGCCATGCTGTCTTTTTTCAGTTTGCAAATTTTCGGCAGTTCCCTCTTGCTTTGCGCGTATTGTTCCAAGTAACGAAAATGACGTCATCAACTCAATGGCGATAGTGAAAGAAAATAAAAGACGATAACAAAATACGCTTCCGTGCTATATGTACTGCATCGGTCTCATGATTCCCAAAATCATACATTTTTTCATACAAACACAACCTGTCATTTTGACTGGTACTGGTATAAATGTCAACAACGAAAATTATATTTGTTACTAATGTATATGAAATAACATTCAGTTTATAAAACGTACTCTCTAATTATAGCTACAAAAGTCATAACATCATTTCTGAAAAAAAATGTGTAATATAGTAGGAATTTTGAATTGAAATTGCACGACCAGTCTAAATGACTGGTCTGGTAAATCTAGTGTTAATATTTGTTACTGTAGGCGACTCGGCTACAATTGAAAATCATCGCTGGGGTCACTTGCATCGGTGGCAGCTATGTTTAATTATACGCCGTTATAACAATACCATGGCATTATTTTAATATCTTCTAACATTTATTTTCTCTTATTTATTTTGCGTTATACATATCTAACTCAATTTTTTTTATTGTTGTATCGTATGTGTATTCGCTACAATAAATATATTTTCTTTATTTCTTTCTATAGAATACATAGGTACATAGAAAATCATTTTATAGGTACTGTTATACATTCGTTGCTTAATAAGGTGAATAATTGAGAACGGAGCTACAATGGTTGCGCGGATGCGACGAGGAACCACGGGGTTCATCGCACCCGGTCGGTCCCGCGCGACGGAAACGCGCTGGGGGCGAACGACACGGGGAGCGTTATATTGTATTCCACTCCAAATCGAACAAACACTGCGCTCCCTTTAAAATTATAGTCACATTATCAAACGAACGAAAGCTATTTATTCCAATGTTACTCGTTATTGATTTATCCTTCCCAATATATCAAAATTAAATATGTAAAACAAACGGCACTCCATCCTTCTAAGCCGCGATACACTTTAATATATATTTTGTAAATATAAATTATTTTGTTAAAGTTTACCTTCATTGAAGGTGCTTTATTGTTCACCCAAGTGCGCGGTTTACGATTTGCTATTAAATCTCAATATAGGTCGGTACTCTTATCGTATATAACAATATTTCATACCACAAAACCTTTCAGTATTAACCAACAGGTAAAACTTAAATATTTCCATGGCAGGTAGGCAAATAACTTGAAAACAATATAATACTGAAGACTAGATAAAATTTAATATCATCTATAAAAAACAACAATAAATAACATTTTATACAACATAAAGAATACATATATGATATGTATGTATAGTAAATCGGGTCAAAGTTAAGTATTCCATAAATCAAAGCAAAAACTATGCTAACACTCGAAACTGTGCAGATAAACCGGAATCGTTGTAGTTGATCGTAAAACATGTTGCTTACTTACAACTTTCCTGCAATAGTATCGCCGTTTGTGTATTATGCAACCCTGGTAAACAACATAAACCCGAGTTAGTTTATACCTACCTATATTAAACTAATTTTGTCATTTGTTACCTATAACTAAGTAAACCATAACAGTTGAAGGCTGTTAATATTCAAAATAATAAAACCAGATATGACAAATATAAGTAGTTTTCTTCGTTCATTAATATCTTTAATTAGTTTGTAACATCTTTTCTACACTATTTTGACTAGTATAACACGATTAAAATATCGTGGACTTTTTGGACTAACGAGAATTGACAGTCGTCTTTGAAGCATTTGTTTTAATCGCCACTTTCTTTGTAATACAAAAAATCGGACAGAGCATAATAAACTTGTATGTATATTTAATTTCCAACAAATCCATTTTAAAAACGAGACGTTAGTTCGAGAAAGTTGAAGACATTTATATAAACAATTTCTTAACAGAGATCGCTATTACTCTTTCCATTAAAGAGAATCGCTCCTGATGCAGTACTCATGTATATGGATAGATGTCGGGAGTTGTCTGAACACGACATTCATGAACTTGGCGATAAAATGTTACATATTTACTTACGTACAAACTTCACCGGCTATTCGCTAACATTCGTTCACCTTCTTTGGAAGCATAAAATGTAACTTAATACGAAATGTTTTTATTAACATTCACATATTTCATATATTTTAGCAGAGCCTTATCTTGCTAGCCAGGATACGATTAAACTGCTAGTTTTACAACAACAATTATTATAAGCTAAATTGTTAGATTCGTAAATAAATACATATATATTTAATCACAAATATAAATAGAAATATATATGTAAAAACTCATGTATATTACAATTCTGAATAGATTTCTATATTATTTAGCTACGAGTTAATCCTAAATATAGGTTCAGCTTTATGAATTGTTCATTATGATATTAATCCTAACAAGTTCTACCTAATAATATAAATGCGAAAATAAATTTGTTTCTTTGTTACGCTTTCATGTCCTAACTATTCAACCGATTATTATGAAATTTTCATCCATAAAAATATACTCATAGCTCCAATTTTTAATAACGCGAGGTAAGAATGGAAAAACAGGTAATTCGTTATAATTATATAGATACTGTTTCAAATAAACATTTGAGACTACTCTCATAGAACTCTGGACTAGAGAGGAACGACGTTACCTACGCTACACAATCGACCCGCACATTGGTGTTTTTCTAAAGTCGCAGCCCGTTGCTATCAATCATGGCGCCCCACAGCCCGGAGTTCGCTCCGACCGATCCCTGGATATTCGAGATCCCTACGAGTCCCCATTGCGTCCGGTTATTCGCTAAGCTCCGCGCAGATGTTACCTACTTTAGTTCGGATGTTAAATCGTCGAGATAATTCGACTGCTTTACTGGATAGTAATTAATAGGTTCATGTTTATTCTACGTATTTATGCCTTATTTTTGTTTTTAAAAACCGGAACGAGACCTTGAACTTTGTGCAAAGATCAACAGAATTCATAGAAATACCACGTTATTTATTAAGACTGTGTGAGTTGATATCGCCTATACTCATTGGAAGCAAACTTTCTAAATGCTTTAAACTCTGCATACGCAAGTATACGATCAGTTACAACTAATATGCGTAGTTTCGCCAATATTTCGGGTAAGGCGCGTGTTCCATCGCTTTCTCTGTCCAAACTGGCATTCGATAAGTTGATGACAGCATCTGTCCTGAAATCTGATAAAATTTAATAATATCCACCATGATTAAATAATCAATTTTAATATACTTGTATAATGAACAAACATAACATCGCAATTGTAATGTCTTATTATATAGTTATCATATTTCTGCAAGCTTACTCTTGACGTTTTCGAGTTCTAAATCGAATCGAATAGTCGATCAGTCGATTTCATGTTATTTCGTACTCTTGAAATCAACACTAGCGCATAATCGTACTGTGGCTCAAATAGGAACTAACTTGGATCGACTTCGTCGTTAGGATCGAAAAATCGATACTCTCCACACAATCTGACAGCTGTGGATCAAGTCGTTCAATCGAATATAGGTATCAAAATAGATGATTGAGAAAAAGATACTTTATTAGGATCGAGTGAGGTTATTTTTGTGTTTTATTGTGATATTTATTTAAAATTCTACATTATTATGGTTCACTTTGTAACACCAAACCAAATAAACATACATGCGTGAAGATATTTGCTTAATATAAGTCGATATAACAACTATATTATTAAAATTGAAATTCTCAAGGATTTCGAAGAAAATATCGAAGAAACTATAAGTGTTCATAAATGTATTATACCCTACATGGATAAATCTACAACATTATGATATTTCTATTAATAACAAGGTAAGTTGTAAGATTGAAGTTTCCACATAGCATGTCGGTATATTTGTTTGCTATATACATACATTTTAAGCCAATAAGCTGTATCTAAATCTCTCAGTGGCACTACAAAGGCATACAAGGCCAGCCACAAATGTGAATATATGTGTGTATGTAATTTGATAAAAACTATATGAGGAATAGGATTGTAATGTAATGATTTTGGGTACATCATTATTTTATCCGATTAAGATATATAATGATAATATCATGGTCATTTTATAACACAAAAGGATCTTAGGAAAATGAACTAACCATAAAATATTTGCAATATACTTAAAAATAATATAGATTATATGGGTAGGGTACTCTTTAGTTGAGTTGTTGTGAGTTCTCATTTGTTTGATTAGCAAGTATAGTTTTGTCTTGTGACTATTATCTGTATGTTTGCTATTATATAAACATAATGTATGCCAAATTTAAATACATGTTATAAAAATTTTTATTTATGACATGAATAGTTTTCTAATATAGGTCATATATGTGTCACCCTGGGTATTTAATAATCAACAAGGAATTCAATACAGGATTATTAGATATTACTGATAAGTAGAAAAGTGTAGTATAGTTAATTCAAGATTAGACAAATTCTAACTTCTTACAGATAACTAACAATACATTGTTTTTTTAGGTGATCCCGGTAAAATCCTAAGAAGAATAAAAAAAGCTCTTAAATGAGTTGTAGGAGTAAACACGAGTTGTATCTCATAAAAAAGTATAATAAGACAAACTAACTGTCTGACAAAGTTATATTTACATGTCTAAATAGCTATATGTTAATAAAAGTAGAAAATGACTTCATACCAATTCTCTTTAGCATATTTTAAATATTTTCTTAATATAATATATGTATATGATATAAACTTTGTATAAGGGCAGTAGTTTATATAACTGTTACTAACTCTTAATGTTAAAAAATATTACACAAGAAATATTTTATTAGTAAAATATATTAGCACACATATTAAGATCCATTATTTATAGTTCATATACCCTATATGAGGTTAAAGCTACACTACAAATATAAAATATTACATTCGTTTATGTCAATAATGGTAAACGGATTTAGTTATTGTTTTGGGTTTTAGGTATCTCTTTTCATACTATATTAGTGCAATAGTCATAACATTCAATAATTTGTTGTGTATGATATTCTTAATCCAAGAAAATACTCATCACGGTTGCTATGATTTTTAGTACCTACGATACATGAGTGAAAAGTTAATACTTATTACATTATTTACCTTTAAAAAGGGGTGAAAAATGTACAATGTCTAATTAAGAAAACACGATGTTTATAGGTATCTAAATGTATGTTCGTAAAAGATGAAGTTTTATATTACCACACGCACTTCATGAATATTCTCGTTCGCACATTTTAAATGATTTCTTTACATATATGTCATATAAAACGATGGTCATACAATAAATACATCCCATAATTCTGTAAAACATTCCAATGTTTTGATTTTTAGTCTGACAGCCCGAAGCACAGATTACGGCAGGCTTTATTCTGTGGCACAAACTAAAAAAGATGTCCTTAATATTAAAATCAATTATTTAAGGATTATTTTACTCGCACGCGCGTATACAATAGAAAGAGGGGCATAACACTTTTTCCTTAAATGGCGATTTCTACCAGTTAACTCCTACCACAAGACGTGTTAATGAACTCAGTTCCAAAGACAAGCATATGAAATTCCTAAAAAATCTTACTATATTTAATTGAATAAAAAGTGGAATTTTAAGTGTGCACTTATTAAAACCGGTATTATACATCCAGCAATAAATACTCTGCCATGCAGACCGCTACAGCCGGAATACGCAACAGACCAAAAAGTGTGCGTAGTCTTTAGCGCATTCTAGAACACTAGACGAGGCGTCAACACACGCCCTGTTTATTTTATTTGTATATCGTATATCATAATTATTGCATTTACTAAACTTTTCTACCACATAACACTATTATTATTTTCTTTATCAAAAAGCATACATACTAATTTGACTCGTTAAATTTATAATCGCCTACAAATTCAAACTGTTAGGTACACATAGTGTTTAACGTACGCGTATAATCAAGTACATAATGCTCCATTAACCCAGAGACCTTTATGCACCGTACCGCAGCGATCAGCTGAGAGCGGACGGCTTTTGGCGGCCGCAACTTGGCTACTTGGCACCGCCGCGCTCGGTACGACCTACTTCATGATCAAAACTGCAATGCCTATAGGGGTTCTGTCTTGTGTGTAATAAGTATATTGAAATTTTAAATACGAATATAAGAACACTATATAATAAATATGCTGTACTGACAGCGGTCACTGCTCGGTAATAAATAAATTTATTTATAAACTTTGAATTGTTAACGAGCAGTGAGATTTTTTTCAAAAGAATAATGTTTGATACCTGAGATTACACAAAAATAAACATAATTTCAAAAAGTTTGGTAACAATCTTTAAATATGTAATTCTTCTGTCCGTATGAATGTGACTGAACTCCTAAACGGCAGGACAGATTTTGATGAAACTTTCTGTGTGTGTTTAGGTGGATCCTAGAATGGTTTAGATTCACAGTTGGATCCGGTAGGGAACGCCGAGATTGAGTTTTAGGATTTTTTATTAGCAAGGCAGCACACCGTCCGCCGAGCTGGCTAGAATGTAATAAAGTAAGTCATTTTTATTTTTGAATATCGTATCTGAACATGAATATTAGACAATAAATCCTGATGATTTCCTTACGATATCTCTAACGGTATGGTTGAAATCAATTTCTTTATTAAAAGTCCTTACAATTCAAATTGTACGGATGAACATTTTAAAAACAGTTCAGTGTTTAATTACTAGTAGTGAATATTCTATATTTAAATTCCATCCCCGAGTGGGAAATAGGGGATCTACTTGACGTCATCTTTCTCATTATACAAAATAAAAAATTTGTTTGTTATGGATAACCCTAAATAATACAAAATCAATGTGAAAATTCATATATATAGAAGGCTAGATTTTCAGCAAATGAAGTGTATTTATTCTCAAAAACTTGGCATATTATTATAGTGGCCCGTTTAGTAGTGTATAATCAACCATATTCGGTAAACAAGCGTCTGCATCCTAATAGTTCGGTGAAGCTGTGAAGACCATTCCAGGTCAACAACGTTTTCATTTGAAAAAAAAAAGCGTCTGCATCCTTTACACGTGGCAACAACCCTATCTCAGTGTTTCTTTTTTGTTCTGTCACGTTCGAGGGTCAGTCAGTGTTAATTCTACTACTGTCTACAAGGCCGTCATGACAGTGGCAATTAGCGACACATTGTAAACCTCTCGATGTCACCGCTGTGGGTACCACCTAGTAGGTACAGTGCAGTCACTTTGTAAGGTCCCATAAAAAAATGTCTCACACGTTGCTAGACATCAGTCCAGTATATTTTTTTGTCTTTTTCTTATTGTCATAAGTTGTGTTTCATATTTATGTACGTATAGTGATATAAATAATACCAACTAAAAAGCTATTGAATGAACTATACAGATTCATTGTGGAAAATTACTTTAGATACAATTTATTTGATACTTTATTGGTATTTTACATTGAACAATACAAAAAAAACTAAATGATGTCTAAGGTATTATTAGAAAAAGGTATTTTCTAAATATCTAGTAACACCACGTTTAGACGAAAGCCATCAACAGCCAAAAGTTCAGGTATGTGTGAATGACGAATCAGATGAAGGGCATCGACGATCCGTGTACGCCCTCTCAAGTTTTTCAAATTTTTTGCTCCGATACCCAACATTCTGCTACCTGACAAGACTCTGAGAGGTTTTGACGTGGAAATAATTTTCTATAAAAGATAATATTGACGATGCCATTTGGCTCTTGGTACATGTCTCGAGTTTCATAGAAATGATTCGTGTATACTACTCATACGGATTTTATTGAATACAAAAATTCACGCTAATAACATTACATTGATTTAGTAAACCCAATCACTATAGTAACTTTCGTAAGCAACTATCTCGTATTTGAAGTGTTAACTAAAAACTGTCTATATCAGACTATATAGAGATTACTGTTCTTTTTTTTTACACGAGCAATCACGCTTACTTTCTGTTTTTGTAATGCAAGATTCATCTGTGGTGATGTGGCTTCAGACCACGAAAGATGCTCAGAAGGATTTTCAGAACTACATTCAACGAAGAGTGATAGTAGCGCTGCGCGAGCAGTTCCTAAATCCTCGATTGAACAATAGTTTTATAAGAGTATCGTGGGGATCTTAGTGAGTTCTGTCACAAAATGTCCTTGTTGAGTCTTACATACCTTTTTAGACACATTCTTTGAAGGTCGAAGGATATTTGTACATGTATTTTACCCACGAAATAAAAATGTTACACTAGCTAGTTATAAGATCCAGAAGACATCGAAAATATTTAAAGTCGCTCAATCGTCCATCAGATATCGTATATATTTCAATTCCATAATATTTACAATTACTTCCGCGTTATTATCTGTTTTTTGTAATATTTCAATCAAATTATACATAGTAAAAAACTCAATGCATCTGCCAAGTGTCTAGACGAAATCTGCTATACTACAACAGACTGTATTACATATTTTATATGTATATCTATATATAAATACTTCAATACGTTTTTCTTCTCTGTTCGTTAACCGATTCTCTTTATTTTTTATGTTTAGTAATTATTGATAAGCTTTAGCGTTATTAATTGATAACCTTATGATTTTTTCCATCCAATCTGAACCTGAATCCTGACTCGTCAAAACGTTTATGTATTTAAGTCTCTATTCGATAAATTTCACGATGTTTAGACATCTACTAATCATCAATTTTGTACACTCTTTGGTAAATGAAATCTCAATAATATTGAAACTTATGAAGATAATTAAATATAGACGAATTTCAATCGAATCCATTAAAATGTACAAATATATTAAATAAATAAATTTCAGTTTGTACAAATGTATTGAAACAAATAAATCGATATAGAGGACATTATCATATTTATAACCTTAGTCGTAACGAAAAAATTCTTCTACGGTCATTTGCTAAATAAAGTAACTAAAAAAATAGATATTTTTCCAAAGTACATTTCCATGTAATAACAGAACATAATTAACATAACTTTGTCACTTACCTGTCAAGCGTCCGGTTTTGAAATCAATAATGCTTCAAAGCCGTAACTTAAAACAATTTTACTACCATTCCGTGAACACTGCGAGATCCATCGTGCGTACAGTTTAATTGATCTAAAACCGGCCCCGCCGTTTACATATAAAATAAACTGTATGCTATATTTGGAATTGGATCGAATTCTTTTGTATATTTACATATGCTCCTCTGAGAAACCGTATTTTTGGTAATGATAAATGCGGTCAATGTAACCTAAAAACTATGAGAAATTCGGCAATCCTAAAATATAACCTACATAATCCAGACGTCTATTGTCTACGATGCTACTTTCTAATCTGATACACTTTAAAATTAACATGAATATGCAAAAAGTATTAAACCCCACATAATGTACATGTTATGTTTACATTTCTTCATAACCGTTAAACATAATCCTTTTCTTCACATATTTATGAAACAAGACGTCTTTGATTTGTAATCGACGACTAATAATTGGAAATATATATGAAGATATTTTATTTATTGTTAGTAGATTACTACAGAATAAGCAGCCGTTTTTAAAATAGTGGATAACAAAATGTATACATATAAAAGTTGACATACGTATATTGAAGATCATTAACTCGAAGTATGAACGAAGAAATCAAGCACATATCCAAGTTTGTTTTTAAGGAAAACATATTTACGTTATAAATTTTACAATTTACATATAACTCGCCACTAGGCTCTATATTTTTACTAGATTTTATTTCCGACTTCGTTCTCGTAACAAAGATTTGACCTATCCCTCGAAAATTGTACTTACTTTCTAGATAAAAGGTACCTACCTCTACGTTCTTTTCTATACCCCTGAAAACTTTTTTTTTTCGCACTGACTACGCTATTGACCTAGCAAGGTATTAACAGCTCCACCGAACTACTATGGCGAGCGCTTAAGGCACTCGGCCGATTTTATTTGGGCAACTAGCTCAAGGGTGCACGGCACACCTCGGCTTGGCTGTTGCCTGTTACATGCAAACTCGCGACCTATCTTAGCTAACCTAGCTAACTATTCATATATGTTTGAGTTGTTGAGACGCATATGTGTACCAAGCATACACGCCTCAACAACCCTTAAGGTTAAGGTGTGAAGACTTAAGAAAAAAATATTCAGTTTATAGTATTACTGAGGATATTTTATAAACCACGAAACACACGAATATTTATGTATATTATTTTACTTTTGACTTTATTAATATAGGTCATATTACTTTATCGAAAAACCGGCCAGGTAGCGAATAACATTGAAACCCTAATTTCTATTTTCATTATATTTTCTAACAGTCCCGACCCGCAAAAACGTGAGTTTAGGTTATTAGGTTACATGCTCTTATTTTGTAGACGCTCCCATAACACTGAATTTACAATTAACAGTAATTAAAAATTGGTCGTGTATTAACTCTAGAAGGCATTTGAAATATATTGTTGTCAGATGTATTTCAAAGCTTGTGCCATTGCTCTAATTTCGTGCCTTTTAAAACTAGAAATCTCTGGGAAGTATACATTATAGGATTTGGCAATCGATCAGTGAGTGGGACTTTAGTATGGTGGGACACATCTCTTTATTACGTTAACTTCAAACTTTTTTTTACATTAGTATGAGAATTTTTACTGTATTTCTCAAATCTTATTCAATAAAAAGGGCGTTGTTACACCCACTAATAAAAATACAGGCGAGAACCATAATGATTTTAAGGCTCTTTGTATTCCATGTTTTTCATTATTATTTCGCTACTTGGAGGCAAAATTTTATTTAAAGAATGGAAGCCTGTAAGCGGACATCAAATACCGATAACATTACGATATGGTATCATTATAATATGTTTCTTCACCGAAAATTTCTGTTAGTAATAAGATTCGAACCAAGGTCGATTAACAAATGAAGGAGTTACTGTGAGCCATTAACGCTTCTCAGGTACGGAACTCAAATAACTGTTATATTTTAAACAAATGCGAGATCTGAAAAGTGTACCAGAATACATCACTTTTACAAACATTCAACAAAACTGTAAACGAACCAATTATAGATAATTAATTTTACAACATTTTAAACGACCTCATTAAAATTTTAAAAAATATTCACACAAAGCCAACTTATTTATAGTAAATACACATCGGAAAGAGTTCTCATAATTTCACATGAACGTCCACGTTCGTAATTTGAGTTATCTTATAACACTAGGCATTCATTTGAATAGGTGGCAAGTCTTCAAGACACAAAAAGCCGAATATCATATACAAGCAATCCTTGAAAGTCTCATAAAAAACTTATACAGGTTAAAACAGTGAATGAGTTTCTTTAATTCGGAGCATTCGTTTCGTTCAAAACGATAACATATACGACTAAATGTTGAATTTCATATAATTATATCATAACTGTATTTCTTTTTAATAATTAAAAAAGTTATATACATAATAGAAAAATAATCACATTAATATATTTGTATTATATCAGCAGAACCAATGCCGAATTAAACTATAAAAGCTAAATAAAACTGATATTTGTCTTCAAAATGTAAAAATATTCTGTGTATTCTTCTTTGCCCAGTAGAATATATATATACTGTACGATAACATTTAGTAGGTAACCGACAATCATTGGAAACACATTTAACCCGAACTGCTTGCTTGCTCAGTTGGTTTATTTAATTATTATTGAATTATACGATCTCTTACTATAATAATACTCTAAAAATAAAAACAGCGAATTAATTTGTATTGAAGCACAACGACCATTAATCAGTTGTAAAAAAAAACTAAAAGCTATTATCATAAAGCTGTTATTTAAGATAGTATACAGGTTTTGAGATCTTCGTACATCTTAGTATAAAGTAGAATATGTTTCACACTCGTTTTTAGTTTAAGGTCGCCACAGAAGGGCGCAGATAGCTATGAATGACTACATGGAGCCCGGGCGTGGGACTGCGGGGTAGTGGCAAGGATGGAGGGGGCACACTCACACCCCACTTTGCAGATCAACAACCCCGAAACCTTAATCAAGATAAGCTGAGCGGACGCCGAACGAGATTTGCAAAAGAACAAATTTTAATTAGCAAATGGTGGCTGAGAGAAAGAAAATCAAGTTAAACTGCGAAGCGCTTCCACTGTCCGAAATCGAATAGAATATTCAATCGATCTATAATCAATACTCCTTGACTCGTTTAAATAATTGTGGTTGTTCCTGCCGTGTGACATCCTACTGTGCTGTTATTTTAACTTGCAACAATCATAACATTTTTGTCTTTCGATTTCGAATCGTAGCTACATAGTTTAAATAGCACAAGTAAAAGGGAAATTGAGGAGTAAGCATGGTATGGGCATCTTATGAAAGATGAAAACCACGTAACTAAAAAAAATTGAGTATGATAGTGGACGGATATAATGTATGGATGGATTGTATGAGAGATACGGGTGTAAAAGATATGAGTATTAAGATGATATCTGATAGGGGAGACTGGGAAAGGAAAACATATTATGCCTACTCTACTTAGGCGGGATAAGGGTAAGAAAATTATGAACTATATAGTAATTTTAGACAGCCTTCAATAATCCTCATATTGTCAAATAAGCTGGCAAAAACTCGCCCGAGGTGGCGTCGGAGATAAAAACCTCATCGCGGCCGTGACGGCGAATCTCATTTCCGTTCTTGAAACATAAAGTTTATTTCTCGCGTGAAGTAATTAGATCGGTGACCGCAACCGGACGTAATTTTGTTTCGTCCTCAATCAGCAATATGACGGCACCATAGCAAATGGTAAGTCTATCCTGAAATGACAACGACCGTGAAGTTCCCACATCAGTTGCGAAAATAGTACTCGTTATATCCAATGTATCATTTTAATTATTAAATAATTTAACAGAGATTAGAATAAATATAATTATAGTCATTAACAATATTTTCCTGGAAAGAAGTTTATATTATGACATTGTAAAATATTTCACTCGAATTCGTATATTACAGTATAATTAAAAACGAATTAATTTCGAATTTAGTAATTTCATTGAACGATCTTTTACAAAATCTTAATATCAAAGGCAGCAAATTTCTTTTAATTTTAGGACTTTACTCAACAAACTAAGAAACATATTGTCGTTAATCAACTAATAGACGATCCGATAAGATACCAATTATATAGCAACTGGCAGTAAAATACAATCTGTTTTGCTGTCTTAATTAATCCTATATATACATATTCTTTGCATTCGCAGTACCTTTTTCTACGAAGCATCGTGATTCAACCTCTTTATACGACTCTTTTTGAGTCGTGAGCTTACCTGAAGCGGTTTCCGGCGGGCATACCGACCGCTCCCAGCCTTTACTAGTTCTCGAAAAATGGTCGTAACCAAAAATTTGTTTAATAACGATTTCGTACAACTAAACCAGTTTCGATCTGTTGCCAGATCCGAGTATTGCAGGTAGTGAACTCGACGTAGAATTGCAAGTATAATGGCATCAGCGATAAATTGAACAAATCTACATATCATGAAAATACAGTTATTTTAAGGCACGTCAAAGTTTTCTTCTTTGTTTTTCGAACTGGCTAAACGCTATTGGCCTGACTAACCTTCACAGCTTAACCGGACTAAAAAGCTAATGACGTATCGTCATGGGGCCATTGGAAGAGGAATTTTCCATGGATAGTTCTAGATTATTTATTTCTTAGATACCAGTGGCCGTTTTTCATTTTTTCTATATAATATCTAAATATACATGGCTATGTATAATATCTATGTACATCAATATGGATAATATAAGAAGTATTTTACGATGAAATATATAGGATATTTATATAGATTCAGACATTGCTAATACTTTAATACGTTCAAAATTGATATTTCGTGTTTTTTTTTCATGGATTCCGTACTCACATAACATTACAAGAATATAATATTTTATCTCGCTACATAAATGATAACAGGTTACATACCCTAATAAGCCGACAAGTTCAATGTCTTATGCATGATATGTTTATAGTCATGCGTAGTTCACCAAAGAAATGGCCGTAAAATCGACAGACCGAGCCACGAAAAGCAATTTACGAGCGAGCTTGAAAGAAAGCTATTAAACAAACCTAGCCTTTGAAAGGATGGATGAATTTATGGGATCAGCTAGACGCTATTCAAAAATTAGGAAATATTTTTCCTAAACACACACTCGGTAAAGATTATATCGCGTGTGAAAGAAGACTTTGTCTGTGGGACAAGTTTGTACGTACTTTAAAATGCTAAGTGTTATCTCTATACGTGTAAGTGTAAGTACATAATTAGAACATGGTTCCATTAACTTGCGCTGCCAAAAAGCGATAATGTCGTTTCAAAACGATACGATATAAATCAAATATTTTATAACAAAAATGAACCTGCAAACAATAATAATCCAAACATATCAGAAACTATTTGTTGCCTATGGCATAGTAAATAATGAACAATGATAACGTAAAGAGTAAATAAAATTTTTATCTTTATCACAGGCATTGATATGGAATGACATACGAAAAAGGTGGCAAAAATCCGTAAAAGAAAGCCAGTTTATTTATACGATAGTGAACGGTGAATATTTCGCACAGAGCCCAGCTCAGCCTCGTGACATTATTACCCCGCAGCACTCCAAGCTTCAATAGGAGGTCTTTGTTATGGCGACTTAGGATCGGAATGCGCCTTTGTCGAAGGACTATCCTGCGGTGTCGAAATTTCATTTCGGGTTTTGTCTACGTATAATTTTTAATCGGGTACCTGTCTGTACCAAACCTGTTTTAAGGTAGTCCTTCATAGAAACACGAGATCGGTAGTCACTCTTTTATCTCGTATTTTAAACAATTATTTTTATTCACACCACGTATTGAAAACTACGGAGATTAACTAATCGCATCAAATTAAAACGCATGCTAACGTTTACAACTCCGCCTCGAGACGGTCCGGAACCGGTCGATCGATGAATAAGCAATTTTGGGAATCATTTAATTATGTTGCACGCGAGAAGTGTTGAAAAGGAAATTTAGTAAGTAAAGGTGGCGTGACGGAACGCACTTAGAGCGTTAGATACTAGAAACCGAAACCACAAGTTGATCGAGAATAATGGTGATGCTGTATAACGTGTACCGAGTGTGGGAAACTACGAGTGGAAACGGTTTCACAGCGATCACTTAACCAGGGCGGAAATATAAATTTATTTACGGGTGATTATTTTACGTGGGCGCTATCGAAGCCGAAATAGTTTCTCATAATGATCACGTTAAGATTAAGTGCACTGTGAATGAGCACTCGCGATTCACATCAGCCCCTAAGCGTTGAACGATTCAAATGGAAACAGCTTGGTCGGTGGGTCTTTGCACTCGTTTGGCCTGGGGCCTGGCATCGATCGCACGGTTGCGGTGAACGCACCCCAAACTCCGGGCAACGCGGCACCCGGCGACAGACTTTGGGGCATATACCCCACAAAAAACCTCTCCACGAAATGATAAAGTGTATCTCTTTCGGAAACAAATAACGCTGGGTTAAAAGTTTTACAGTGCGCTGTGAATATTTCAGACGCTCTGGAACGTTATAGTCGTAAACTTTTCCAGTCGGCTGTGCGTGTGCGGCTAATGGGTGTGCGACAAAGTCCCTGTCCCTGTGGAACTAATGACCACTCAAAACGAGAAAATTACAGCGCGCAGTCGTCACAGTCCGACTGAGTCACGAACTGGCCTTACAACCTATGAAGGAAACATTTTAACATTTTTAATTCGTGACGCGTGACGTTGCTTTAAATTGAAATAGCTTACATATACAATAGTGCACATATGATAAGAAATACCAAGTATAACTTTGTTTTACTACGAATTAGTATAACTATTGTTTTACGTATGACATATGGTTTAAACTTTTTACTACTCCCTAAAACGTATCGCCGCTATAAATTATAAGTACGTTAGTTGTGAAAATAACCTGAAACGGTTTGCATAATAATTGAAATATTTAATAAAGTAAACAAAACAACGTAATTTACTATGATGGACGGCTAATTTTAAACAAAATATATAAATCATGAAGATATGAAAAAAGGTTATTGAAACTATAAATGATATAGTTAATCATAACAAAAAAAAAACTGGTTATTTGTTTTGGAAACCTCGACATCCATTACAGTTCTACAAATGACGTGACATTGGTTTTGGGATTTTTTATTTAGATATATCCAGAAAAATAACTTTCTACAGATAATTACACAGTTAATTGATGTTAGTGACCTGTTTATACGAGTCTTCTTTAAGTTGTTCCAAAAAATGTTTATTGGCTTCAAATTTGGAATATTTGCTGAACCCTTTACACTAATTTCAACGGATTTCTTAGAAATGCTTCAATACTGTTTGCTGTCATCTTTAAATATTGTGTTGATATAGCTACGGCAAGCGGTGAACTATTGTCAGAACATGGAATCATTGTCACCTTCTAATACATTGTTTTAATTCACTTCGATGGATGTCACAGGTATCAAGAAACAATCTCATATTTCACGATTATACTTATAAAAAACTTATCCCGTTAGTGGACTGTGCGACAATATTTTCGAACAAAGATTTAACTATTTTCTCTAAGTTGCTTGGTAAGAGCTGGTACTTATCTAGCAAACAGTAACGAAACGATTTTGCGTCATTTAAACGCAGTAAGAACTAGTGTAACGGACACTTTGTGGGGTGCATTACGCTAGAGCTTTTGAAAAGATCTATTAGCGAAAAAAAAGCATGCCCTCGTGAGTTACGGTCTTTTTAGTTGCAAATTTGTAGACGTAAACGTCTGGGGGTAAATTTCACTCCCACACACCAGATTAGGCCACCCACGGCAGCGGCTCAAGCCTAGGTCCGTTCCCTCGGCGTGGAGCCCTTGAGTACGCTGCTCAGGCGATACAGTGACACAAAATCTTACATCACTGCAACAACATCACCTAATACATACGTGCACGCCTACACGCTTACACGCTGTTTTTCTTTTTCAGAGAAACAAACGAGAAAGAGTTCCCCTTATTTTTTCCTATCCTATCCTATATACAATAGTCTAGAGGAATTTTTCCGACTGAAATACATAAAGGAGTTGTTGAGGCACGCCTTCTTGGTACACATGCATGTTTCAATAACTCATATACGTATATCTAGATAGCTTAACTTAGGTTATCTCAGATAGGTCGCGATTTTTGCACAAAACAGGCGACAGCCCAAGCTGAGGTGTGCCGTGCACCCTTGAGTTAGTCGCCCAAACATCCCAAATCGGCTAAGTGCCTTCAACGCTTGCCTCAATAGTTCGGTTCATTTCGAAAAAAAAAGTCAAGTACGAATTTATCTTCTCTTTTTTAACCGATGTTTTAAATTATATTTTTCTTTAGTAGCTATTCTCGAGCTTTAGTATTATCGATAAAAAAAATGTAAATCGTTTTTCTATATTTCTTCGTAACACTTCACGGTCCTTGCGTCTTATCTACAATATTTGTACAATATTGAAGACAGTTTTTACTTTTCGAAAAAAAATATCAAAAACAAATAAACATAATAATGTCAATAAATAATTAACCTATGAAGAGAAAACCTTCGTACTCTATCCCTTATTATGGTCCAGTTTCAACCACCGGAAGAACTAATGGAGTTCTAATAATTTCGTATCTTTTAATAGCAATTAAGATGCTAATTAATTTGGCTTCTTCTGATGTTTTCCATGTCAATATTTGATTACAGACGCTTATATTATAATTATCGTTAAATATCTGTCGTCTTTGAGAGTTGTTCCGGGCATATTTTAATTAGAATGATACAGGATAGTCGAATTTAATATATAGTAAAATTCGTAGCATTTTATGTGGACTGGATCAGGGTAATACAAAAAGCGAGTGTCGTTCTTATAGGCCAGCTGCGTTGGTCCCGGGTGCGGTGACCTCGGGCGCATCTGCCGTGAGCCGCCACCGCCGCCGCTGCCTGGCTTCACTTCACACGTAACAACCACAAATCTACTAGCGAGTATCTTTGTTTAAAGCATTAACGTGATTACATTTACTACTACAAACGTGGAATTGAACGCAGCAAAGAAACCTTGAATAATATGTAAAGAAACTTTATAGATATATTTAAATAGTTTTCATTAACAATTGATTGTATAACTAATGGATTTGTATAGAATATATATTAACCAACTATCTCTAGAATAAAGTAGCCTAAGTCAGTATTTATGGCTTTAGTTATATGTAAGTAGATGTCCTGTAAAAATAGGTTCAATCGTTTCGTAAATTGGATTCGGACAACTCGTGGGTAACAGCTATTACACAAATAAAATATTATAAAACCAAAAATAGGTAACGCTAAACGTTTATCTTGTTTAAACAAAAAAATACATTTACAAGTTAACTTTAATCGAACTGCAGTTTGAGATGTTATAAATCGCAAGAAATTAATTATTATGATTAACCATTATTAACATTTTTTTTCCTTTCGAAGAGTAATAATAATAAACTTGTGCAAACCATATCGCGTATCGTATTTCATCCGAATCGATTCACTTAAACTGTTATGGGTATGCGTCGATCAATCACAAACAGGCGAACCGCATTTATGCCCATTTTATATTGAATACACCTAACCTTATTCAAATATACATAATACAATAAATTATATTTCACAAATGTGAAACATTTCCTTATTCTTACATAATGTTTTCAATAATGCCTTATTCGATGTTCATTTTAGGGTTTTATAAATTAACTTGCCGCATAGCAACAGAGGGCTATGTATCTTATTATCCATACGCATAGAATAGAAGAAAAAGACTGGATATATTTCAATTAAACTTTTTTTTAACTTCTTTGATACTTAGTACTTATATTAAAAAATATTATCACATGTTTAATAAACTATTTTTTTATAAATGCTCTTCTCATTCAGCGATATGTTTTCCCGGCATGGAAAAGTGAGGTAAGGGGTGTAGTGCTTATGTTTTTTCTCTTACGTCTTTCCTTCTCGCGACTATCAGCTAATTAAGATTCAAAACATCCTTTCTCAGTACTCGCCTACGTTACATAGGGAACTCTTGTACATAATTTCACGCTTTTAAACACACAAATGTATGTCATGTACTGTTTTTCAGTCTTAAGAATTTAGTCAAATACATGTCTTCAAAGACCAGCATTGCCACAAAATATACCGCCTTATGATGGGATTGTCAATTTCCATTAGCGTATACCATAGCGGCGCGGTCAAGCGTTACGTAATAAACCCCACAGATCTCATTTCCCACGATAGACATTGATATGAAAATTATACATATACATCGCAAGCGAGACGTATCTAGACTAATATTATGAATATTCCTCCGACTACATTATTTTAATGTTTTTTATTCATTTTATGTCAATATATTCCTATAGTAAATGAATTGCAAATTTTAATTACATACTAGCGGGCCCGGCGGACGTTGTCCCACCCTGATGCGACCACAGCGCCACCTAAGGGGTCCAATTGTGAATCTAAACCATTCTCGGATCCACTGGAACACGCACAAAAATTTTTATCAAAATCGGTGCAGTAGTTTAGGAGTAGTTCAGTGACATACACACGTACAGAAGGAATTTACATATAATAAAGAAGATAATATAAAAATGAATACACGAATTTCAATAACAAAACCATTAATAATCTCACTGTTGTTTACAGAAGACATTACGTTGCTGATTACTTTTAACTCGATGTTAATTTCTAAAATTATTCAGTTCCGTGAAACGTAAATTTTAATAGGCACTTGCTAAAAGTTATAAGGAAGCACTTCCAATCATTTTCAAAAGGAGATTTCCTTTATTTATGAAAGACTCTCACATAGAATATTCCAGTTAATTAAAAATATTATGTAGGCCATGTTATAAGTACTCGTGGAGAGGTGTATTTTTTTAGGAGAATACGAATCACATTTTCAGCTGATATTTAGACACAGCAATAATATAGTACCAATGGACGCAGAATATGTTGTAAAAGTGATAATATTCCTTATTATCTTTTTTTTTCTTTTTTCGCGGGGGAATCTTCTTGGAGTTCCGCACCTAGCCGGGCAGCCCAGGTGAGAATGCCAGATTTCTACTGACTAAACCTCCTCGGTGATCTTCTTGCACCATTTAGCCAGGTGGGCAGGAACAGCTTCTGCAGTGCTTTTACCCATCCCGGCAGGTGTTGACCGCGCATCAAAGCCCCGACCCGTGGTCAGAAAACGGATTATTGGCCCTCCCTGTCGAACTGATGGGAGGTGCACTAAACACTAATGCGCCTTAACCACGCGGGCCTGTGTTAGAGTTCACTATTATTATCCACCTTAAGCTATACATAAATTCCTATATGTCTAAACTCCACTAACGTTTGTCCACTCAACGTCTAAGTTAGAACATTAATATTTTTTATAGAGAAGATTTATATTCTATCCATGTCAGTATGTTGTGTGTCACTGTTATTAACTTTTATATCGGAATTTAAAGAGGACGAAGTCGCAAGTCGTTGCTAATAAGGTATAAAAACACATGTATAATGGAAACGTTCCAAAATGAACGATAATGATTGACGGCGAAACGCTTAAACACCTTAGGTATATATATTATTACCAGCAAAAGTGAAAGATAAGTTTTGAATAATCTTCCACTTTTATAAAAAAATATTATGACTAAGAGTCACACACTTTATCCCATCGTAATCTACCAATAAGTAGATCCTGTTTTTATGTATGTCTGTATGCAGTTATATTGGTAACTTCGTATACTGGAAATTAATTATTGATTATGCTTTTTTGTGTATAAGTTTTGAAATATTATCATTGAGGAAATATGATGCCATGCCAAAGAATCTGACGGCTTCATTAAGTGGACTGAGCAACTAGGAACCATTTAAATATTACGTAAGCACTTATGGAGGGTGGGGAGGTCTTGATTTGCTTATTTTTGATGACATAGGGGATGAGGGGTCTGGATGGTTATTACGTCAGTAAAATTTATTTATATAATCAAAAGAGATTTAAAAATATTTATATGAATGTTTACGTAAGTAATGGGGGGGGGTTAAAAGCTTTGCTTACTTTTGCTGACAAAGGGAGAGGGCAGTCCGAATTTCGAATAATTCTGATTACCTAATTTTTGAACGGCCCCTTAGTACTGAGACCAATGTCCGCAAAACTTATTGCCTGGAAATACTTTTGCTTCCTGTACACAAAGCATTTGATGAAAGCAAACCACCGATGGAACCCTATAAACCGTGCCGACCGTTGTAAATTCGAATCCTTGCGAAGGAATCGGATATTTTGGGTGTAGGAAAATATTGTGTTAAAACTGTTAATACCTTGTTTTTGTTAGAGCCAGGCTGAAGCTATTATTGGTTTTAACATGAATGGGTCAGCTCGCCCGGGGTACTACAATCCGACCCACAGAAAATCGAAGCGAAGTAACAGTGCTTTCTCTCCTCTCTCCCTCCCCCCATTCCACCACAAACAGACTGGTAACACACTTACGACTCCCCTGGTATTGCTAATGCCTATGGACGGCGGTGATCACTTACCATCAGTTGAGACTAGCTTGTTCGTTTGCATTATCTATACTAATATATAAAGCTGAAGAGTTTGTTTGTTTGTTTGTTTGTTTGTTTGGTTGAACGCTATGATCTCAAGAACTACAGATCCGATTTAAAAGTTTCTTTTAGTGTTAGATAGCTCATTTATCGAGGATGGCTATAGGCTACATATCATCACGTTAAAACCAAAAGGAGCTGAGCACTAATGAAGAATGTCTCAAAATCGGGCTACTTTGGAAGCTTCCGCTGCGTGTTAATGTCAGTATTATATGCGTTGCCATGGTAACGCGATAATATTCAATCGGAAATATTTTCATGGTTTATTTTGTGTTCCTACTCAAAAAGTTTGTTCTACGTTAGTTTTGTTTTCAATTTTTAATTATACGTGGTACGTTTGTGTAGGAAACATTTGTAAAGTTTATTTTGTGCTGATATTCTTAAAGGTTAGTAGTAATAATATTCGTCCATCACAATAGAGGCGAAGGAATTAATCCATACTGCCAATTCTGAAATTGTCAGTATAGGTAGTTCTTATGTATTCTCTATACATAAGCGCCAAATCTTCTATATAATATTTCGTAAATTTTTATCTTCTTAATTTCAAGCTTACAGAATACATGCTCCATGGCATTCGTTTTCATTTATTTCACTCATGCATAATAAACAAACCATATTACATAAAACGCCGCCAATTTAACACAATATAGAGTAAAATAATACAAAATTATGAATAAAATATAAAATCCCTACATAACACTGACTGAAATCCCGTCAAAAACTCCTCAAAAAGTTTATTCTACGTTAGTTTTGTTTCCAATTTTTGGTTTGTGATATATTGCGTATTACGTATTATAAGAGTAAAGCGTGTGTATATAATATTGAAATAAATACTTTTGATGAATACATATATCTGCGGTGCTACAAATATCAACATTTTTTTTTATTCCGTCGATATATCTGTTTGTTTATTTGTTCCGGGTAATCTCCGAAACAGCTGGACCTATATGAACGGTTTTGTTTTCTTAGAAATGATTGCGCTATTAACCTAGCAAGGTCTTAACAGCTTCAACGGACTACAAGTAATATTTGAACGGAAATTTTACGGGCAAATAACCAACTAATTAGCTGTTTTAGCGAGCGAAGCTAGCGAGTTCAGCAGACGATACCTGATATTATATCTATACAATAAAAGATTGAACACATATTGTTCGATAATGTATAGCTTAATATTTTCATTACTTTCTTATATAGTGTAAGTGAGCAATGAGGCTGATACATAGATAGTAGTTTAAAGTTCCAGCTATGTATGTGGCTTATGATAAATCTCATCCCATTCGATACACTATTAGTATTCACATATATAATGTACATATTACCTGTTACTGTAGATGATGTGCGTGTCATACTTACAAATATTTTTGAAAGAGTATTATTGTTATTTACACATCTAATAACAATTTTACATTTATTTAATACATTCAAAAAACGCGTGCGGAGCCGCGGGTAACAGCTAGTTTGATATATAAAAAGGTAGGAGGGCTTTTTTAATCCCGCTGCAAACCTCAAGATTAAAAAGTATTACCAAGCACGCATAGCTGTGTTCTGGAACCAAACTTGAGAGCTAGTCCTCCTATAAATTAAACGTATTTACTTCTCTTTTAATACAAGGTGAGATTGCTATCAAACTTATAAATTATTTTAAAAAGAGTCATAAAGCAGTATTATTAGTATATATGAAGTTGCCACATCTAATTACCATTAAAACGATATGATAATATGCTTTATATATACATAAATAATATTGATATATTCGAGATCGATAAACTCCAACGTGCTTTGACCGATATCAATACAAATTAGCACACTTAACTGTTTATTTATGGAAATATATTTATGTTATCCGTTTTAATATAAGTCCCCAATATTGTAATTTAACACGATCGAAGTTAGATTGTCGTTAGTACCAAGGAAAAACATAAGAACCACACCGCGCGCCACAACTTATTTAAGGTAAAATAACACACATTCTTCACAAAACAGAACGCAATAAAAGTTGTAGGTAAATACGTTAAGTAAGTACGTTAAGGTAATACGTTAGAAATTAAAGTTTTTAAAACTCAAATAATGTATTTATATTTAAAACGTAATGGAGGCGACATTGGTGAAGCACAAATTTTAAAACTTAAGACCTAACCAGGATGCTTTAAAACCCATTATTTAAAACCTATACAATACTGAGAAATGTATGATAAAATCGAAAACTGGGAAAACAGTACGTTTGGCAATCCTTTTAGGTCGAACGATATCATGCGATTTCGTCCGTTGCAACGAAAACGCACAACAAGCAAATCGTAATAGTAAAAAGTTCCGAGATGTTCGGAATAACAAAAAAAATAGAATGGACAAAAGAAACAAAAGATCTTTCTTCTTTAAGTTTTTTTTTTTTTGTTTACGAATCCACAATACAGATAATACGGTACGTTCCTTTGTTAGGTAAATGCGTTGTTAAACTTCCATCCGAACTGCACAACCCGGTGTACATTACAAGTGGTACGACCAGTCTCCATTGTGCTAGGGTTCTGACGCCGAAACATTACACCGCATAACCGCACTGCTAGGTGCCTGGCACAGAGATCCGGAATTGAACTAGTCGAGTTCCAGTGTTAGCTACACGGACTCGTCAGACCTGATACTGTGTTGCTAATTAATATAACTAAATAATAATGTAAATACTAATTATTTATTAATACTGCAACTTTTGGCAATACGTGATAATTATCTTTTAAGAAAAACATTATGTCACCTTCCTGTGTTAATCTTTAATACTACCTAAATTACAAACAAAGTCAAAACTATGTATATCTTATCTTTGGTAGGTGGTAGAGCCCCGCTGAAGCTATTATTGGTTACAGCATGAATGGGTCGGCTCCTTCGGGGTAGTACCACCCCTCTCACAGATAACCGACGTGAAATAACAGTGCTTGCATTGTTGTGTTTCGTTCGGTCAGTGAGAGAGCCGGAGGCCCACGTCCCTTCCTCTTTCCTTCTATCCCTTTCCTTCCCCTCCCCCTTCTCCCATGTACAGGCTGGCAACGCACTTGCAACGTCCCTGATGTCGCTAGTGTCTATGGACGGTGGTGATCACTTAACATCACGTGACCCACCAGTTCGTATTCCTCCCTTGATATAAAAAAAAACCTAAGATTTTCAAATAATGCAAACTTATACGTAACCTTGTTAATGACCTAATTTTTTTACATTTTTCATAATATAAGTTATAATGAGCAAATGAAGTCAATATATTATAATAACACAAATTTAGAACTGCTTCATTCTTATAATAAGTTATATTAAGATTATTTTCATTTTACGAGATAACGTTACATAACCATGTCGAATATACTTGTAGGAAATGAGCTAACATTAAAGATAAGAACCACTATGAACTGGAATTATAATTCCGTGTAAATAAAACTTTGACGCTGGTAAATGTTCTTGCGGTGCAAATTGAATAAAAAAACTTATTGTTTAAATAATACCAAAATATCGATAAAAGCGTTTTTTTTTTCATTCTAAAGATCACGAACTCCTGTTTGTAGATATTGATAAGCTAGTAACTATTAAATTTCGATGGAGCCGAGTAGAAGGGTTCAACTGTTACGAGTGAGGATAATAAAACGTCTAGCTTGTAACAGGGTTCCGCGCCCGTGACGATTTGATAGGATTAAATGTAAATTAATTAATATTTTACGCTCATGTTGGAAAACGCGTGACGCCGTTAAACCTTTTCATTTAATTACACGTATTTAAAATACTTTTATCAGTATACATTATTCTGTATATAAACGTCTTGCAACTTAACAGCTTATTTAAATTTAAAAATAGAACTAGTAAATTATCAATTCCACAAGGTTCAGTACGAGTTTTGACTGCAAATTGTACAAGTAGCCTCGGTGTAACATTTGTTTATACAAATTATACATCTCGACAGATAAAATCGGTAGTCGTAAATGTTACATTTTATAAGTATATCTATGTACACTAGTTTCGATATTAACAAAGATTTATCGGTATAATGAGTGAAGCAGGTGACATCGGATTTTCTACGTTACATTTTTGTTACATGTTTACGTTACGTTTGTCGTTTTTTTTAATTTTTTTTTTACTGTCTTCAATAAAAATATATAGTTTCATTCTCCAATTACACTTAATTACAATTAAAAGGTATAAAACATATCAATGAAGGTGAACAGACCATTTAAAACAAAAATAACATACAAGTCTTTGTGTTTAATTAAAATATTTTTCACTTACAAACTACTCTGCCATATGTAGTCGGTTGAGACTTACCTGAAAAAAATAGAATAGAAAACGGTCATTCAAAAACATCCACGAGATTTAAATAAAAAGATTTAAGAAAAATACAATGAACAAGGTATATTGCAGATACAATGTAACTGGCCAAACTTTGAAACTCACCAGAAGAAGTAGCAAAAAGGTTATTCACGAAGCGACCAGAAAATTGAAATAAAAAAAAAACAATGAATAATGCATATTTCAATGTAACTGACTAAGCAGCTAAACTGAAGCTGTATCGTAATCATTTACAATATTACAGATATTTAAAACATTCAACTAACTGATAAAAATCTAATCATCTTAAGCATTTCCATTTATCTCAAGAAAAAATTTTTACATCACTTTTCAGTAATAATAAACTCGGGAGTATATACGTTCGGTAAGGACTAAAATAGACATAAAAAGAGTAACATCTCTTTTATGTTAACGCTTGCAAATCTTTTTTATGAGTACTTAAAACGTACATAGAACACGGACATTAATTGAGAGGCACGGACTCAGCGAATGTAATCGCCTGCGACGAATTATTTCCGACTGCATCACCAGGAGAGAGGACATCGGAACCAGTTAAATTAAGAACTACGAACTTAATAACGAAGACGATGTTATACGTGTCTAAATGTCATATACTCTTCTTGTCAAAAGAGAGACTTTGAGCCTATAATTTTTTGAAGTTACTTCTTTGGCGCGTTAGAGAAAAATGATGAGAGTAAATTATTACGATGCGCGCACACACCGTCACGAAAAACCGACACCCTGAAGTTAGCTATAGTCAACATTTTGTTTCTTTGCATTTGTGGTTTGTATTTCTTTATATTAAAATTTTCAATGTATTAAATACCTTTTTTAAGCCAAAGAAGTAGAACTTCTAACGCATGTACACACCAACACACTTTTTTATTTTATCTTTAGCAACCAACCTTTTAGTAGATTATTACTGCCCTTGTCCAGTAAGTAATGATATTACTAAGTTTCTTGCAATCATTTCAATGAAATAACAAGATAGTGGCCGTCTTGTCCGAACTTTCCAGGAAGTTCTCGTGGCAAACCCGAATCCAAGCTCCGTAGTATTATTTCTCATCGACTTCACTTGGGCACAATAACCAAACTATATTACGTAAAACACCACTAATATTACAAAATATAAAGCCAAAGCACAAGATTATTAATAGAATATAAAAACCATTAAATGACATTCCAAGATCCCGCCAAAAACTACAACTCTATAATTCATTTTATCGTTAAATTACTACTATTACAAAACAAATATAATAATATATTTGTGTTCAGTTAAAAATAGACGATTGTAATTTCGTATATCCTCTGAGAGCGTTTACAATTATTACAATTTTAGAACTTAGAAACGGCTATGAATAAACACACTTTACATTTAAATATAAGGTTATTTTTGGTTCAATACAAACAAGATCCATTAAAAAAAAATGAAACTGTTAAAAGCAGTCTGATATTACGTGTTTATATTATATACGAACATACACCCCAAAAATTAATTTTGATCAAAATAATTTGGACTCCGGTCGAAAGATAAAAGTAATTCGGGGCCTTTGCTTAAGTGTTAATCAAACTCCTATATAGCTTAGTAATGTATCAGTAATGCAAAAATAAGACGCGACATTAATTCTGAGCTGGGGAGCGAGTGCGATGCAATGCAATCACTGGCGGGAAGTCCATTCCGACTGCATCTCCGGGAGCGCCGTGCATCGGGAACGGTTAAATTAAGGATTCCGAACGTGTCGTTCTACGTGTCGTAACGTACTGATAATATACTTCGTCGAAAATTGACCAGACTTTGATATCTTTTACATTCGATCTAAACTTCTAACTTGTGTTAGAGTAAGTAAAGAACTAACAAATACGTGGGTGGCACTAATAATTTCCATAGATTAGATAAAATAGTATGACTGGTCTAAAAAGGATTTAATGTTTCTGAAAATATTTCCTCTTAGCTTCAATGCACTTTTCATAGGAATAAACCAATTTCGAAAACATTTATGCCTCTCCTCTGTGTTGACGTCGTTCCTTTTTTATAGTCTTCAAGAGCCTCTTCTAGTGTTGAAAATCTTTGAAACATCTCATAATTGTGAATCACATCTCCAAATTATACAATTTGTTATGCTACAGAGGAAGTTATTTAAGTACCTATATGTTAATGGGCAGAGACAAAATGTTTAAGTCACCTTTTTTATTTATTTATTTTTTCTCCAATTCTGGCATTCTCACCAGTGTTGCCCAGCTAGGTGCAGATTTCATAGAGGATTTCCCCGCGAAAAAGAAAGTTAGACTTGCGCAAAAGGATAACGCGAACTTGCCTCGGCAGCGGTCGGCGAGCGCGGTACATTTAATACGAAAAAGTTTGTATAGTATTAAAAACAAGTATTCAATACGTATTTAACTTATTTGTAATAACACGGATTAACATTATTAGTTCACATAAACGAAAAAATAATAAGTTTATCAATTATTGTAATTAATAAAATAAATGTTATAAAGCTATTCAAATGACTTCATTATCAACATCAACGATAAAACGTAATGAATTAACACTAATAAGTACGCTATCTAATTAACAACCGTTTAACTATATTTAGTTATTTCAATGTAGTATTGTACCTACAGGTTTTGATGATCATATAAGACATTAGAGAAATGTTTTTTAAATTATAGACGAAATAACAACGTATAATGTTATAAAATAGAGATAGCATGAATTATACTAATTGTAGTTAGTAATGGAACATGCAAACGGGTCATAAAAAGCGGATAAAGTCACTTTTATAGTAGTCCCGGAGAAAAGGGAACGGTGTCGTTCGCTGAATATTCAATAGACTACGAAGCTCGCCCTACCCGATTTAAAATGCGTGTTGGTGTACGAGAAATCTTTACAATATCCGCTCATGCACGTATTATACAAATCCATGAAACGAGGTTACGGTAATTAAGAATAAAAATAAAAGCTTCGAGAAAATCCGTGGGAAAATAATATCTTTAAATTGTATCGATTAAATTATATCGTTTTAGGGTCTACTTTTGTATCATATTGAAACATTAACATAAATATTCAATTTATTTTGATATTACGGGATATGTCAATAAAACTATTTTTTTTATGTCATAGGAGGCAAACAAATATGCGGGTCACCTGGTGTTAAGTGATCACCGCCGTCCATAGACACTAGCAACACCAGGGGAGTTGAAAGGGCGTTGCCAGCCTGTGTTTAGGGGTAGGGGGAAGTGTGGGAGGGAGGAAGGGAGGGACGATGGGGTTTCGGCGGTCTCACTGACCGATGGAAACGCAACAATGCAAGCATTGTTACTGCACGTCTGTTTTCTGTGAGAGGGTGGTACTACCCTGAGTGAGCCGACCCATTCAAGCTGAAACCAGTAATAGCTTCAGCGTGGTTTTACCACCATTTATGACGATAAATTCAAATGTGGAAAATAAAGGACATAATAAATTAATATATACAGTCAATGATATTAAAACTAAAGAGCTGTAGATGTCACAAGTACTTCAACAGCGCCTTGGTAACACTTGGTTAACTAGCTTACTTTGGACAGCTGCTCCGTTAATCCGCTCGTATCTAAGCAACATATAACTTTTTTTTTATATCATACGAGGCAAACGAACGATGGGTCACCTGATGTTAGGTGATTACCACCGTCCATAGACACTTGCAACACCAGGGGAGTCACAAGTGCGTTACCAGCCTGTGTTTGGGAGGAGGGCGGGGGGGACAGGAAAGGAAGGAGAAAGGGAAGGGGAGGGTAGGTGGGTCTCCGGCTCTCTCACTGACCGAACGAAACGCAACAATGCAATCACTGTTACTTCACGTCGGTTTTCTGTGAGAGGGTGGTGCTTCCCCGGACGAGCCGACCCATTCGTGCTGAAAACAATAATAGCTTCAACTACCACTACAAACTATTTCTTTTCACCACCGATATTAAGAATATGCCATCGTACTTCCACATTTTATCTAAGACAGTGTAGCGTTACAATATTTCTTTACGTATGGTACGAAATATCATGTAGGTAACGTATCTACAGCTTTTTAGTTATAATATAATCGCATATAATGAAAATGCAACAAATCTTTATATTAAAAACAAATACAAAATAATAATACTAAGTAGCCATAAATTATGCTAAATTCTGACGTTAATGCTCGCGTCGGAGCATCAGCGACCTGAGATAAGTTTAATTCAACTAATTTAGCTCAGCGCCGGAACTCTGGGAGGTAACTAGATGTGGGTCAACGGCCTAATCACTATAATTCGGTGAGGATAGCTGATGATGTCATTATCCATTTGTACACAGCTACGTCCATGTTCCGGTCACTAACGGTGCTAGTGGTTATAGAAAAACCATGTTCTCTACCCTAGAAACGAAATATATCACACCGGCCATACTTAATTACTATGTTTTTTTTAATGAATATTATTTCATTAAAACACGGCGCATTTGGAATACATTCTTGCTTGAGGCAACTAAATTCACGGTCGGACTAATTTGCCATGCATTTAGCAAATATTAACCGCTGTAAAATCTAAAATAACACTGCTAAACTACCATTGCTTTTCAGTATTTTGTATAGGGAAAGAAAGTGTATTTGAATTTAGTACATCGAATAAGAAATAGCTCAGAGTAAAATAATACAAATACAAACTTTTGAAATATACTATACATATGAGAATAAAATCCTAATTTGTTGTGTTTAACGAGGCCGAAAAGTTTTTTTTTTTTTTTCGAAATGTCTACGCTTTTGACCCAGCAAGGTCTTAACAGCTTCACCGGACTACTAAGGCGAGCGCTTAAGGCACTCAGCCGATTTTATTATGGCAACCAGCTCAAGGATGCACGGTATACCTCGGCTTGGCTGTTGCCTGTTGCATGCAAAATCGCGACCTATCTTAGCTAACCTAGCTAACTATTCGTATGTGTATGAGTTGTTGAAACTTATATGTGTACCAAGCATACACGCCTCAACAACTCCTCCATATATTTATTTTCGGAAAATTGAGAGTTTTTCAGTTCGATAAGGGAAAAAAGTAAACCCTTCCACTTTCATGTGTAAACGTGTAGGCGTGCACGTGTGTGGGGGTGATCGTGTAGTGTTGTAGCGGTGATGTATATTTGTGTGTCACCGTATCGCGCAAGCAACGCACTCAAGGGCTCCATACCGAGGGATCGAACCTAGGCTTGAGCCGCTGCCGTGGGAGGCCTAATCGGGTGTGCGGGAAAACCGAAAAGTCAAGTATTCAAAGTACTGTAAACTTATGTATCGAATCATATAACATAATGTGTACAAAAAAATAGAAATATTAAAATCTTTAGAGTTAATATATTATAACAGTTATGTTATAATATAGAGAAAGAAAATGTAAAAGTTCTACGAGTTAATTACATTTTTGGAAAGGATATATAGTGTCAGATATTTACACACATTGCTGCACATTATATTATTTTACTTTTTAATTTATACTCTTAGTTACGAACGTAATAATTTAAATTCAAGAAATGCTACTTTGATTCTAACTAATTTCTCTACACGTGACTTCGCGGAACTGCCCAGTGATATTGTAATCAAAAACCTACCGGCCTATTAAAATAATGATTATATATTAAAAAAATAACATTCTAAAATTAATTACGAAATTGACATGGCATAACGATAAAACAATATAATATTTCATTATATTTCCAATCACACATATACAATTTGTTGAACAATATATTGAATGTACAACAATGGATGGCGACTTTGCCCAATACGAGACATTACTGGTATTTTAAGCTAAAATAAACCTATCAATACATACAATTAACAATTAAAAAATATTCACATCTCTTTATTTTCTGGGCCCCTTCTTCTCAAACTGACTACGCTATTGACCTAGCAAAGTTTTAACAGCTTCACCGGACTACCATACTACATTTATTTTCTGAACGTGGAAACCTACACAGAGCAATAGGTATGAAACGAACATAAGACAATACATATATTTATTAAACGGGTAAGTATCGTTACACTGTAGTATCCACGAGTACTGAACCGCCTGCGGGCGTTCAGGTGCAAGAGGCCATATTTCGCAACAAACTAGGTAGGCAATTTGACATTGTGTAAACATTTCACATGGGGGACCGAAAACGGAAACTTGGGTCACGCTCCTTGCATACAAAACAAAAACATGTTAGGGAACGGTTGCTGAACAAAGAATAACATTATTGCGGTTTGGTTCAACGCTAATTTTATCCATCATTCCTTAATACATGAGTTGGGTTTTGTAAACTTCGTATACACGTACACATCAGCCAAAAAAACCCCACAGAGATACAGTAAGTCAACAGTGCCCATATCAACCTACTGCTATATATCTGTTAAGGTCATCTTCATTAGCATTGAATAGTAAAAATCGTGTCATTTCTATTCAAAGTTAGTATTGCCTTATAATGTGATTATCCTTGGTAGAAAGTTATCGCATAAATGTATGTGATATTTGCAGCTATAACATATATCTAGTAATCTAAGAATAAAAACCGGGCAACACAAAACATGCCGATAATACTGACAATTCATACTTAGGTAGAATATAAAGGACAAAGATAATCTTGCACTAGAAATCATTTTACAACTATAATACATTTTAAATTACGAAATATATCGTGTCTAGTATAATAATAAAATTAAATTTAAATCACTGACTGTTAAGAAACTATAAAATTGTTATTGCATTAAAGTGTTTCTGTTACGGCTTTAATATCTAGCTAAGAACAAAAGAAACGCTTTACACAAACTTGTTGTACACTTGGAAGACCTATTTGTACACACTATACATTTTTGGTTACAAAATCATTCGTAATGTGAATAATAATTATATTTAATTTAAAACACTCACTGAAAAGAAGTATAAAATTGATATTGTATCGACTTTAATATCTATCTAAAGACAAAAGAAACCCTTTACATATTACAGTTACACGAACTTACCATACACTTTAAAGGTCTATTTGTACCCACGCACTCACCATAACTCGTGTTATCAGTAGCTCGGTGATCCCATAAAAGTCTTGCACGGGTAAAAGCGTGTGTTCAACAGAAATAATAAATGTAATACAGATATAATCAGATATCTTTAATGCGTATTTCTTAAGTTTCAACTTTAATACGTGGGTAACAGATTACCAGTGCAACACAATTACAATAGGATGGTGTGTGATGTATAAACGTTCATAAATTCGATTAGAAAGTGATTGATAGCCAGAAGAACCGCAGGGCAATGGGGGTCTTATGTGGGGTCCCCTGCTCTGCGTCATAGGCGCACAATAACCTCGGGGAGACGGACGAAGTGCGGGAACGTGTGATCGATACCAAGAAAACAAAGGCGAGAATATCTTGAATAGCTAAACTAACCAGGTTCTTTTTTCTCTCTGATATTATTAACTCTAACCGTAAAATATGAAATAGATAACTCAGAAGAAAATCAAATTCTAGCACAAACAACCGTTTCACACAATGCAAATACAGTTCTTTTTAAAACAATTGTCTTATACTTTATCAGCACGAATTTCGTAATGATTGATCAAACCATTTATTAATGTTACACTTAATGTAATTTATTTTCATTTAATACAAGTATGTTCAATAATGAATATGTTTGATAGAAAAAACCATCGTCAATCTTCCTTATAATGGCTTTTATGGTAAAAATTCTTCATTATCCAATAACATACAACAAAATAATTCTAAAGATAAAATTTTATGGCGACCGTGTGAAAACAAATAATATTATGGTCTGCTGTGCCCCATACCCCCCCTCGTGGTCGCCCGACCCGCGCTCCCCGGCGGGGGCAATTTAGAAAATTCACGGAACACAATGAAATAGCATAACGTTTATTTGAATTTAGTTAAATGAACGTGTTGCTCATATTAAATTAAATAATTGCCTTATACATTTTATTAACTAAAGTAACAATAACAAAATATTCAATTATTTAAATTACGTCTATAAAAAAACTTAGCAACTCTCAGTAAATCATCAGAGCAAAACATTTGCGGTGTTCGTGTCAGAAACCTGAATTTATTACCGAAATTAAAAATAGTTCCCAATTTAATAGCGATCCCGATAAACGGGAGGGATAAAGAATTGGAAAATTTTAAAGACAATATTGGTTCTGACAATTTGGTTTATGTTGTTAACATAATAAAAACGAAAACTAGAACAGGACTAATTAAATACTGCGCATTTATAGAACGTTGAAGTCTTATAAGGGAACGTGTAGCGTTTGAGTGACAAATTGCAATTATTAGTGGTCGCGACAGAAATAACGAGTATTAAAACTTGGAAATTATATTAGCGCGCTATTTCTGAGTGCGTTGCGAATACGAATGTCAATGGCACGTAAACTACTGGCTATAGGCGCACGCAGCCAAACACTCGTACGGCGATAAACAAAATTGTTAGGTTGATTGAACTCAGGGCCTCGAGATATCACGGGGAACCCGGTAAACGTTTGCCAATTAAACCCGCGAATAACGTGTTACACAAGTCTCGTATATAAAGCATTTTGAAGTCAAGCCAAGCTTGAATTGTGTTCGTTTTCAAACGCTTGTCATTCTTGACCCTGTTTGTCTTCAAAGGTTTTTTTTTCTAACTAGAACAGAGTAATCGTCGAAAGTTGAATGAGTGTAAACATTTCTGACAACGGCGTGCTATACATAACTTGCGTGTTTATTATCCATATTGCATAGTTGATGTATTAATAACAGAACTTTTTAATTCAATTAGTTTACGCACAATATTTATATGAATACTCAGTTTTAGGTATGCATTTTAAAACAAACGACAAGCATTACATTTAGTAGTAATCTTGTATAAGTATAAAATTACAGGGTATGTTACTTGATGGGATTAATATTAGAAAGACTGAACCAATTTTGAAGAAACTTCGATGGAAGCCAGTTACGTTAATTTTCAAGTGAATGTCTGGACTATCTACCATTATACTTTTCTATGAGTATTAACGATAAAATTTAATAATGGAGGTAATATAGAATCACTAAAAGGGGCACGGAGTTCAATTAAAAATAAATGACAACTCACAATTAATCCAGATAAAACGCGTAGAGCACACATAGGGCAAAATCATTGTCACGTAGACAATGTCGTAAACACCAGCTAGTAATCAATTAAATTTAGGCTATTAATTAATTCAAAAGCGCAACTACATGTTATAGGTTATAGCGTTAACCAGTCTTACTAACAAAGCGACAACGTGGTCCAAAATGGTAAAATATTAAACAAAGTCCAATGGACTTTCAAGAATCACCTGTCGGAACGCATTTATAGGGGCCAGCTGACAGACTATCTTAAGAATAACAGCTAACAAGATAATATAGTTTCGTCGCGATGTTTTCTCTCATCATATAAAAGGTCAGGCCCATTATACGTTTAGAAACAACGTCAATGTCCGCAAACGCTACCACTGAGCCCACTATAGCTTCTATTGACAGACTATCTAGTTTCCACATCAGGGACAATGAATTCAAATACATACAGCATGCTGTTTGAAACAATTCATGCACATGTATAAAGTTTTCTTGTAAAAAAAAACTATTTATTCTTTGAAACCATGGCAAAGATTTCCTTGACGAAACCAGCTGAGTCTTAATTGCATAAATCCTTTTTATTATGCTGCATCTAGCAGAAGAATTACATTAATATTCTTCCAAAATAATACCTCAATTAATTCCAAAGTAACTACATTTAATCCTGAAGATTTACATAATTTTATCTCATTCATTTTACCCAAATAATAATTGAAGTATTGTTCGTTTAACCAAAGATTAATTGCTGCAATATATTCATATTAATGTTGTTCACGTACAGCAGCTGTAGGAAAGTCGTTTTTGGAATATGGCCTTATAACAACAATGGCCACAGATATGGACGTTCGTGTAAAACGTGACATCGAAGCCTCGTGAAGTTACACGTGTCTTGCTCTTTTATTCCGCATCTATCATTGCTTTGACTTTATAACCAGTTTTATGGCGAATATACATACATCTTTACAAACATTTTATGATTTATATGTATATACTACCGGGCCCGGTAGACGTTGTCCCGCACTAATAATTAAAAAAAAACCTTATAAATTATGTACAAAATCTTCCTCTTCAATCGCTTTTACTGGTCAAAGCTGCATGAGAATCCGCTTGGTAGTTTTTGAGTTTATTGTGAACAGCCAGACCCGGTCAGGCGACTTTGTATTATAGTATGTAAGATATATGATATTACATCGACTTTTGTCTATATACAATCAATTAAAATATAGTTGTTTCTTTAAAAACAATCAAGATAAAACTACTAAACGTATGCGAAATAAATGCGAGTTTTTAAAATGTTCTCCGTTACTATTTTTTTTTAGATTCCATTGACGCTTCGGTATTAGTTTATTAAATTAGAAAAATATTACAAGTAAAGCGGTAAATTACGGTATTCCGGTGAAGCTGTTAATAAGACTTTGTTAGGTCAATAGCGTAATTTGATCGAAAAAAAAAACTCTAAATTACAACTATGTGTATTCGTCTACATATATCTATACATGCATAGGGGTTGCATTAATCCAATGGCGCTTATATTTTCTTTAAAATTTTCTGCACTTATTAAAATACCCTACTGTATCCTAAATGGATTCACGACGTCGTATACATAAACAAAACGTCGATGGTCACAGGTTAGAATCAAGTTTTTTCTAGTGATAAAAACAGTTTCATCAAATTTTTATTTACTTAGTTCAAATTTGCTGTTAGATATAGTTCTCGCCAAACTCTTAAATCACTCTGTATACTATACATATTGTTACGTAGAATACAGATTTACGTATAAACACGTTATATTAATATAAATTAATGTCAGTTGTAGATTCCTATAATAAACGTGTATTAAGCTCTAGGCTATAAATACGCGTAAGCCTGATCTTATGGTTATATTCATAGCGGCCAAAAAGAATGACGAGGTCTGTATTAGGATAACGTTAAGCGTGAGTGTTGTATAGCCCGTATAATATGGCAAATGCAGGTTAGTTCATTTAGCCTTTTACCATCCTTTTTTTTTCTCGAACTGACTACGCTATTGGCCTTACTAGGCCTTCACAGCTTCACCGAACTGCTTCTTTTACCATCAATATTTGACAATGCTGCTGATTATTTTACATATTACAGTCCTTATACAATTGAGTCAAAATCTACAATTATCACTTCTAATACAGTAAATGATGTTTAGAATTGGACGAAAGCATTATTTTTTAATTTTTATTAGGCTTGGTTTAACCACAGTCTCATCTTAAGTGACGGGAATGAAGTCGTGGGTAAAAAACAATATGTTCCGAATATGACACACCTAAGGAAATATATAATCTAAGCCTGGTCATAATTGAAAGCTAGATAATTATATTTTATTATAGATATGTGTCCACAACTCCGTTCTTACAAAAATGATTATTATTTCGCGGGAATCATGTGATATAATAAGATTAATTGTGTTGTGAGTGTCTTTTATTTTTTGCCTGTAACTTTATAATTACTATGTAACTATGTAATTCCTTCCTATAATAAATAAGCCTTTTTACCGATTTTTAGTTACCACTATTCAATTTTAATATTACTCCTTAGCATATAATAATACTCTTAAAATGAAATCAAATGACTTAGTGTTGTTACATAATCACGTTACTTTAAATCATTAAAGTGCAGGTTTTGAATCTGGATAGCAAAAACAAATATTCTACATAGTATTAATGACTACAGAATAGTTGATATAGTACCCCTTAACTGAACTAACCGATCTCGTGACAAACGCAATATCGGTCAACTGAAACAAACTAATGCGGTTATCGCTCGAACAACCGATCGCCATACTGTTGTGGTGAACGATAACCTGGAAACCAATGATATGCAAACACAGTACACGTCATCACGCAGCACGTTGCGGTATGAATTAGAACGGGAGGATGGGGGAAATCATGTTATTGGATAAAGGGAGCGCCTAGAAATAGCTCTATGAGAATGAGATCTGACGAATGACCTGACACGTCCGTAGTAATTGGATACAATATATTTTAACAAGTAGAACTTACCTATTATAGACAGAATCATATCCTATAACACAAAAAGAACTATACATAGTAATTTCACTCTTAGAACGAATACTATGTTAAGATGCATGAAGCCTGTAAACAGAAATCAGATGAATATCACTCCCAACTCATAGATATGAATCGATAAGAAAAACAAGGCTGTAAAAGGGAACGTCCAAGAATAACTAAAGAAACCCCACGTGAAGACAGTTTTACGATCTAAGTTTATTGCGGAATATAAGAACAGCTACATCTGCGTTTAGGAGATAAAACTGTGAAGAAATAGCTAAAGTGCGGAATTAAATAGAAATATACACACCACTTAATGAAAAAGACATCTTTTAAAGGGACGGATAGGTTATTTATGTGACATATTTATATCATAATATAATATTCAACAAACATTAAATAATAATGTATATGTATAAATAAAAATCAATTGTCGAGTGTATGTAAACGCACCACTTTTGAACGGTTACACCTTTTTTGGCTAATACTTTTTTTGTTTGCAACTGTCAGGACAAGGTTTGTATGCAAGAAAATGTTAGAAAAATAAAAAAAAACCTGCTCATAAAAAGTAAATAAGTGACAAGAAGACAATATAATTATCTTTTTTTTTTAGGACACCCTTGCGAAACCGGGACGAATAGTTAGGTACTATATAGTACTAGTATATCCTAGGTAGGATGTAAAATTGTCAAATAATTTTGACAGATTTCTCTGTATCATACAAAGGTGGGTATCATAATTCGAAATAATTATTCTAGTGAAATGTCGACAAGTAGCTTTTAAATCTTAATTACGTATCAGAGAGTCAAAGGAGACGTTCCTTTCTCACGACACGAATTATTATAGCCCAGCGGTGATGAAGCAAAAACGAGCTGCGCCTAATGGCTGACTTGCAACTAAGTGGGTTCTTAGTAGAATATCTTTCGGAATTTGCCAATGCTAAAAATATATTTGTGCCAATTCAGTGTACGATGTAACACAAAAGACACGTCAAACTTTCGCCGAACTTGAACTTGACACAGTGTTATTGGATATAAAATTATTGTCGCACCTAAACCACATTTCTTTTATAAGAGCCCAAGGAACACGTGGGTCACCTGAATCGATGTTAAGTAATCACCACCGTCCATAGGCACTTACAACACCAGGAAGTCGTTGCCAGCCTGTATTGGGGGGAAGGGAGAAGAGGAAGGGAGCTGGTCCTCCGGCGCTCTCATTGACTGTACCAAACGCAATAATGCAATAATGCAAGAGCACTGTTACTTCACGTCGGTTTTCTGTGAGAGGGTGATAATACCCCGGACCGGACGTGCCGCACTATTCATGATGATACCAGTAATAGCTTCAGCATGGCCTCACCGCCTCACAAACATACAAATTCTATAAATCAGATGCCTCAAAATAATTACATCGTGTAACACTTGTCCCAAAGAGAGCGAGCTGGACACTTTCCATGAAACTTTCCATGCTTTCGTAGGCATATAAAAAATGCCAAAGTTATAAACATTTTGATCGTTTGCTATTAATAGCGAAGTCAAATAATATACTCTATTATATACTCAACAGAAGATTAAGCAATATGCGATCAGCTGTAATAAAAAGCATTGCAATTGCATAAATAATCAAATCTACCTCATCATTTATACATAGTTAAAAAAGGATATAAGTAAAATTAACGATTCATTAGTACCCCGTGACCCGGTTTAGTGTAACCGTGCCAGCTCAGCCGACACAGAGTCTTCGAGTTGAGAGCCGCCGTTATCTCAACCACTTCGCACATCTAAGCCCGTAGGCCGCACACTTGGATAGCTATAAATTAGGTAGTATTTGGATAAAATCCGCTAATAGTATCAATAGATTTAATCCCGATCTCAGTAATATCTTATCACACAACTTTCTATAATGAAACACACGATAAAACCGTGGTTAAGCCTTACGAAATTCAAAACATTTCAGAAGTTAGCCGGAATTTAGATACCATTCGTGTAATCATATAACTTCGAAAACCGATTTTGCAGTATCCGCTCGGGCGAAAACATTTATATTTAGACTAGCTTCTGCCCGCAACTTCATCCGGGTAGAAGTCACTTCGGGCTAACGCTGACTTTAACTCGCTACTTCGTTTACGTAGAATATTTCAAATATTATTTTAAATATTTTTAAATAATATGTACATTAATCTCGTTTTGAACCATTAATCATTGTTGTTCCGCTCCTATTGGTCTTAGCGTGTTGATAATTTTCAGCTTTCTTCGATAAATGAGCTATCTAATACAGTACAAATCGGACTAGTAGTCCCCGAGTTTAGTGCTTTTAAGCAAACAAATTCTTCAGCTTTATAATATCAGCATAGAAATACCTATAGATAAATGTATACCTAAACAAGAAATTGCAAACAAAATATATTTTTTTCTAACAATTCTATATTCTTTACTTTAAAAACAAACTTTTATAAAGAACGAGTTAACATCTATACAAAAACAGGAACAAAAACCATCGCCATAGTAAATCATAGACTTGACACAGTATCCACTGAATCGAGTCACGGTTTCATAACCTAAGTACCTACTCAACGACAGATAAAGTATCTGTAACAATCTACGTCAATCAGAAACAATGTCATATAATTCTAAAATGTAATAGGTACAACACTTTAGAAACAGGTAGATAACGTTAACTATTGGAGAACAAATACGAGGCATATACCGCAGTGCAATGTTCACAATGAATTTAAAAAGAAGTTATAAAAAAAGTTTAGTCATTCATAAGGACTGTCGACAGAAAAGAGAACTCAACACGATGGAATAATTATGTTTTCTTTTGAATATTTTAAATAAATTATAGTTTAAATTACATAAATTTCGTAACTTAATATTTTGAAATTATTGACATTTTGTAGGTGGTAGAGCCACGCTGAAGCTGTTACTGTTTTCAGCATGAATGGGTCGGCTCGTCCGGGGTACCACCCTCTCACAAAAAATCGACGTGAAGTAACAATGCTTGCATTGTTGCCTTTCGCTCGGGCAGTGAGAGCGCCGGAGGCCCACCTTCCCTCCCCTCCTCCCTCCCTCCCCACTCTACCCCCTGCCCCTAAACACAGGCTGGCAACGCACTTGCAACTCTCCTTGTATGGCTAGTGCCTATGGACGGCGGTAATCACTTAACACCAGGTGACTCGTGACAAAAGATATAATTATAGTTTTCATATATATTGTAACTCTGAACATTAATTATATACATTTTTATACAGTTTTCATTCAAACATTGATGATCTGCATAAGCTTAGTACAAAATATAAATATTACATGTACACAAGCGGCTATACTGCGCGTTGCTATTATGGCGCAAACGCAACACGTCACAAACACGTCGGTTACGCTTTACTAAAATGTCACCGACTCAAAACCAAAAGTTTTTCACCTATCAAATTCCGATCGACGCACCTAAAGTTTTCATTTGAAAGAAGACGAACTAGACTCAAAATATACACGAAAAATCATGTAAATAAATAACCTACGATGATCAATTTTAATATGTTTAAGTGGCAGTTAAGTATTAAAAAACGAAGCAGAATTACAGGTTTTGCAATAAAGGCAAATGGATCAAGTTTTTCAGCATTGCTCGGGACAATTAACCACGGTAAGCTGGGTGGGGACTAGGCGCGGTGCTCGGTTCGCGCAGCCCGATCAATCAGCCCGCACCCTGGGGTAATTAATTTGCTATAGGACTATCTGGAGGCAGCTGTGAAAACCAATACGAAGGTCGAAACCCTGGTGTGATCGATTATCTTCAATGGGCGCGCGGTAACAATCAGACCAATAATTTATCAATGACAGAAATATTATTTTTCGTATAGACATTAGGTATATATTTATACTTTTGATATGCATTAATGCAATTGCATTGCAAAATGCATATTAATGAAACTGATATTTTTGCATAACTACAAAGAACTAGCAATTGTCTGCCGCTTGGTACGCGTTATTTTTTTTTTATTAAATTAAAGTTTATATTCGTTTGTCAGTAAAAAAAAGACTAGATCTTAGGTCAAGATTTTACAAAAATCTTTTTCACCTTTTATAGTAGTGTAGATTATTAACTTCTGCCAACGCCTATATATGTACAAGTATAACGTTATGAGTGCATTAATTATTCTTGATGACTTAGACAATTTTTGTTCTTATGTAGATACTTTATTATGAATTACACATCTCTTTACGTTTTCATTAAAAATACTGAACTGAAATAAGTTGGGAGTATTTAGCGTATTTATTTAAAAAATATATCGAATGGAGCATTCGTAGGTGACATAACTAAACGTAAAAGTCACACGAAGATTATAATGTAATATGTTTCAATGTTAAAACTTTTTATTTTCTATAACTTATGTATATAAATTAGTCGCTTTTCAACCAACTTACTTGCATCTCCAGAACAATGCCATAATACATAGGAATAATCAAATCAGAAATAATCCGTACAAAATTATTACTTCGGATAAATGCGTCTTCTATGTCACTTCATGTTTCTTTTATAAAACACGAATTCCAAAGTTGCTCGAAACAGTAAACCGACTATGAATTGATAAGATATAAGATACATATGATCTCAAATCAATAATCATGGAATGCATTTACGTGTCTTAATTTATCTTTACTAATATGAAAACACGACATTGTGATTCTTTTAAGCGTGCTACCGGTACGTAATGATGAAGCTAAGTTATTTCACGCGGGACGAACCGATAGAAAATAGAGCCCTATTGTGAAGGAATGTTTCAAGCACTGACAAATAAAGTCCGAAATCAAATGAAATAGTCTACGTGATAAATTCAATATAGAAAAAAAAAAAAAGTATGGTATGTTAAAAAGTCTTATTTGCATTCAACGAACGAATCCCACAAGGTAAGAGAGTACTGGAGTCAGCCAGACTACGGGTTTCAGGGTTCTCTACCAACGATCGACGCGATCTCGGAATAATCAGGCGCGCTTCCCTTCATTCCGGTCGTTCACACACACTCAACGCATCGAGTACCACGAGCGATCTACCTACGCATAAACCGACATAAGGCATCCTGCCCATACCTAACCCCCTTGTACATGAATGTTGCACTCAGACTCTAGTCCACACTACCTTCACACTACATCTTAAGGCGCAGTTTCGCATGCTAATCATCAGTATGCACTCGTCACATACATTTTAATAGCCAACACCTGTGGCATATCAAAAACTAGTTACACCCCGAGGCAATAAAGCACAGAGTCGTGCGAGGTCTTATCGCGCGCGATGCGACCGCAATGTGCACTGGATGACCGCAGTAGTGAATATTTAAAAACGTTCTTATGCAGTTCGCCGTAGATCGAATACGGATTGCTGCAGATTGCAGGGACCACGTGTTTACAAAAGGCAACTGGTGCAGATTAGACCGGTAACTGGCTAAGTTCGGACCACATGTGAACTTTACGAACTCGTCTTAAGACTTATTTAATTTGTTACACTAAATAATACTATTTTGAATACAACTATTCGTTATAAATAACCTAAAGGAAAATTGTTTCACGTACCATAGTAATTACAAACCTTCCTAAAAGTATTTGATAGAACCCAACATAATAGATGACCAGTACCCGATTTTACAAATAAGAGTGTATTTATTAAAGGTATACTTAGATCAGGTAACATACTTAAAGTTTTCTTTATTATAATTTGCAATTGTTAACATTGAAATTGTTATTTGGTGTTATATCTTTGGATTTTCCTTGATTAAGCTTTAAAACCAAATCTTTAAATTTAAACTTTATCAATTAATAAAGTTTAACAAATCCATTTAGTAGTCATTACCAAAAATAAATCTAATAAATTCAGTAAGTCCACATTATATCGTATTTGAGCTTACTTTATAAGTACAGTTTATCCAGGAGATATTTAAACTCCTTAAATTTTATATATTCAAACACTTAAAATTTTATTTTTTAAGTATTGAACGAATAAAATCCTCTTTCTCAGCAATTTGGTAAATTAATATGAACTAACATTTCGATATAAAAAACAACTTTATGCTTGTAATTATAACTTAAAAGTAAGACCAAAATGATTGTATCAGCAAAAATGGCGGGATTTCACGGCAACCCGGTAATTTTACCTTTACAACTCGTTTTACAGTCGAAAAAATAGCGGTATTTATCAACGGTCTGTCTGTATAATTCCACACGTCCACCTCAGATAACAATACAACCATCATTCATATAGTATATACTTTAAATTGAAATATCTTTGCAAATACTCATTAACAATAGATAATGTAAATTGTAAAATATTTTTTAAACAAGTTAGTTATTGACAAACTTTCAAAGAGTCACCAAGGTATCTTTCGTATGTTTGTATTAGAAAGAGAGTTGATACTCAAGTTAGATGTCATTACTTTTTTTTTAAACATAGATTCTTTGTATAAATTATTGACGTAAAGAATATATTAAAGAAAATAGTAATTGATGATTATTTAAATATTACCAACGATACTAATGAATTTTATATAAACTTCGTTATATGCCAAAAATATTAACTCACATTGTTCGGTCCACACAATACGATATTTGGACGCTGTTAAAACCATTGCATACATCGTAAAATTGTACCGAACCCGATAAGAACAATGTGTTGCAAATACTTCATACAGGATTGTACTTAAGAGTCGCGATGTTAGTATTGTAATTTTGAACAGCTCTTATTATCATTGATTCTAATGTTTTGGTACTTAACAAAAAACTAACGCTCCTTTTCATTAAACTACTTATATATTTAAATATATGTGTGTATGCAACTACAACACATATAGAATAATAAAAATATGACACATAAATTCGATACACAGAATGCATTCAGTTTTACGGTCATTATGTCAATATTGTTAAAAGAAACATCGAGAATAACCTTGCATTATCTTTGACAAGTTCAGATATAATACCATACCCCAGAATTTTAAACAAACGGAACATTTTTCATGATAAAATATAGTTGCAAATTCGAGTATATTGAACCCCTATTTAGTCTTTTAAAGGCTGATAGAAGACGTATCCCTGACAATTGATGAAGTAGTATGAGACTATACTCCAGTCCGGAAGTTAGGTAAACTGTTTGCTTCGAAAACTTCCAGTAACCTACGGTTTTGTCGTTACTTTCTTTAATACCAGTGCACACGTTCCTTGTAGCATTCAATCTTCCGTTGATAGACACGCAATCCACTCATGTGAGCACTAAACACCGACACTTTTTAGTTATAAATCATAACATCCTGCCACATTAGGTTCATTTGTAAACTATCAATACAAATTCATGTGATGAAATCAAATGACATTTTACTAATTTTTGTCTATGTGTCCGTCTATTTGTTATGGTTAATCACCGAAACGGTAGCACCGATTATGACGGGACATTCCCAGCAAATAGCTAACAATAAGAGTTTCGCGCAAATATAATAAACATTCTAAAACAAGGTCCTCTGCCACCTGTCTGTTCGTGATAAATAAACTGAACGGATTTTCATGCGGTTTTCACCAATAGATAAAGTGATTCATGAAGAAGGATGAAGGCAGGACAACGTCTATCATGCTCGCTAGTAATAAACGAAAGAGGCAGAATCCAGTATTGCCGCGCAGGTTTACAATGGATAATATGTTTTTGCTAACTTCGTGAAGTGCCGTGTACTAGTTATAGCACAATATTAAAACCCGTAAACTTGTCTTGAAGTGTAATTGTATACAAATAAAATAAAAGAATGTTTCTTATTGAAAAGAAAAACAAACCCCTCAATTACTCGGTGTTTTATTGACCTGCATATAAATATTTTGCTCGCCTTAATACAAGTATCAGTACCATGAAGATCTTATCCAGGTTAATTTTGAATATTCTTTATGAAGACCTAAGGCAAAATTATATTACTATACATATATGAATGTGTTCATGAAATTTGTATTTATCATGTATATATTTTAAGATTGTATTTACTAAGTAATAGATGATATTAAATATACGTAGATACAGAAGAATAAAATGTTATACAAATATAGTATATACTACATTTGTAGAGTATTTTTCAAATATATTTGAAAGTGTGTTATTCTTAATTTCAAACTCTAAACAGATAATTTTCTATGGTAAGTTTTACGTTTTTAAGTGTTGTAAAGAAGCCGTGTAAAACAAATTAAACCTGATGTTCTAGAAGCATTTTTCTTTGAAAAATAATTTGCTACTGTATATTACAACAGATGAATTATAAGCGCCTGTTTACTCACAAGAAAGATAGTCTTTTTAAACAACTTTAAAAGTTTTATCTAACAAAGAAAGTTACAATTTGCTTAACGATTTGCGTAAATATGAAGAATTTGTTTTCATGTTATATTTTTATATGATTTTACGTAGTGTTTGTTAATTTAAAAAACATATGTAAATAACTCACCAAACAACACCAAAAGCGCCGTACCCGATGGGGCGGTCAGGTTGCACGTCTGTAGGGATAGCCGGCGTCTGGTAATAGGGCGCCGCTGCCGCCAGGATGGCGCCCTGTGGGGCGCTCTGCGTACCGCCCTGCATCAGCGACATTGACACACTCATGGAAACGCGAGAGTGCCGCGCGGGGCCGCTTACTGCCGCCATCCAACCGCTCAGCGGCGACCTGTCACCGCAGACTCATCACACGGTGAATATATACTCTAACTCCGACACAGCGTCCGATCACCAGACTTCGCCTCTTCGCAGATACACAGCAATATCACCGCTAATTTCTTTATTATTCATAATCAAACGATTATATCGGAACCACTTGAACAACACAAGAACGCGGCGTTACACCTGCAGTATTCGTTGAATATATAAACTTCGTAGATAGTGACTTTAAGTTGTGAGGTTATTTCTCAGTTTTAAATTCTTCCTGAACAAAGGATGAGACCGTGAACGTATTGACCAGAGAGTTACCCGAGTACTCGTCCACACACCACGGAAATCGAGCGAAACTGGCAGCAACGGGGCGGGGGAAGGAAAGCCGGAGGACGCGATACGAAAACGAGATGGCAAATAACAATGGCGTCGCCGTCTTGAACAGCTGTGTACAATACTCGATTGAACTAAGTCAAATATCACAACATTTTTGAGCAACGAATATAATAAACGTTATACAAACTATGTAGTTCTAAAAATTTACTTCCATTTTATAAAAATACATTTAATTTATTTTATACTATAACTTTTAATATTACATTCGGAATAAAATAATACTGGCACCGACATCTAGTGACATTTTGATGAACTAGAATACGGTTCAAACTATTACCAAGGAGATTTTGGCGAGGTCCGCATTTGTCATACAAAGAATTTTATATTTTATTCATAATCTTGTGTTATTTGATTCTATATTTTGTAATATTAGTGGCATTTTACGCATACGTTTGGTTACTGTGCACAAGTCAAGTAGATAGAAAATGAAATAATAGAGCATGAATCATGAGATGCCCTAAAATCTTCCTAGAAAGTTCCAACAAGGTGGCACCATCTTGTTAAAACACTGAAATTATCGCAAGATACTTGTGATATTATTATCTACTTGATATATGATATATACTTGGTTGCCAAAAATAAAATGAAGAACTATTATCGAAATAATTGGCCTGTGTCAATAATGAATTTTACTTAATTAAACTATTCGATGTCACTTTATACTATGCATAACATTCAAAGCCTACCCTTATGTATAATAGTGATTAAGTTAAGCAACACTGTATATATAACAAGGGTTTGTTAAAAAAAATGAAGATGCGTTAAAAATTTGAAATATAGTATTTGGCATAAAAGACCATACTGAAAATAGCCAAGAATGAACAAATTTATACCCGGACCGTTAAAATGTTTTGCAAATATTTATTTTTTGTATCTTTACTATATAATCTAGTAGTTATTATGAATATTTAATATAAGCTAAAGATGTATATATATTCCTGGTAACATATTTTAACTGTTATAATTTAAAATGCCATAATTTCCAAAAAATAATAGAAGGTATAAATAAAAATCATTACTAATAATAATATCAATTTATCACAGAGAATCACATTGTGTTATACAACATATTTACGTGGCTAGTACAAATATTCTTTACAATCATCCGTTTATATGTAGGTATATATATTATATTAATTACTTAAAGTTACAATGACAACACTACTCTTAACAGTATTTGTTCTGTTTAAATTACAAATAGACTTCAAATTTATATAAAATAAATAAAATTGGCATTAAAACAATTGCACGTAATATAACAAATACATTTAAAAATAAAATAATTGTTCTACAAGAAAAAAGAAAGTAAAAATTACAGTAGGACAAAAACCTTAGTTATAACAATATACACATTCTGAAGAGTAGTTGTTTATGGCAAAACCTTCACAGTATTCGTAATAGTGGTTGTTTTTTTTTTCATGAATAAATTATTATTATGTATCAATTCATCATCAGTGATTATATTACACGATTTCATATATTACAAATATATATATGACAATTACATAGGAAAAGTTGTTACATTGTTACTTGGGCCATAAATATTGAAAAATCTGTGAAATAGTTTTTTTTTTTATTTCGGGATTTTATATGTATATTATCAATTTATATAGGTATATATTAAGTATAAAAGAATCAGTAATTCAGTGACAGATGGAATAACAACGGAATTTTATACATACTTTCATTCCCTGTTTGTGGTTTAATTTCCAATAATCCTTCCTTAATACTCACATTGTAAAACAAATTTTGGGCTGTAGGTTTATGTCAGTCCGTCACATATTCTATTATATGTACATATAGAATTACAATAATGATTTAGCCAACGCTTAGATGATAATAATTTTGTAGTGACACTTTCATATCCTGGTATTGAAGGAATTTCATAGTTAGTTCGTCCATTCTGTCTCAAACTTAAAACGCAAGTTATGAATTTTAAGTAAAAACCAGTTTCTTAGTTTTAGATTTAAATCAGGGATGTAACGATATTGATACGATACAGTTGATATATCGAGATTTACGATTATTTATCAACCAATATGTAACAATTTTAAAAACTCGGTTAATGACGGGTTGTTATATCCTTTATGTTTATTCAATTATTTTTTCTTACTAAACATAAAACTTATTCTGTTTACACTAGTACGGCCTTCGATTTAGCCTCACACTAGTCGAGTAAAAAGATAGACACAATTTATTTATCATCATCAGGCTGTAAGAGACCAACTGCAGTGTGATAGACCTCTTCCTGTGCATAGGTACGGAGATAATTATAGCACCACTATTGACAATTCCAAATAGAGAAATCCAGAGATATATTTTTCCATACTACAAGAACATGTCTGCGGTTTCCAAAAGATCTGTTCTTTCACTGTCAGCCGATAATGTTACTAATTTGAATTAGTAAATGTACGCAAATTCCCAAAAATTCGTTGGACCGGAGTTCGAACATGAGATTGATATGCCACTGGTCAAACCGCACAATAACTAGGATTTTCTTACTTTATTTATTACAAATGTCTTGATATCGACGCTCGGTATAGCCGGTTTTCCCTACAATAATCGGTATAATTTCGGCAAAATTATATATTTTTACAGCGATAATTTTAAAATAAGGTTAATATACTTAGCTTTAACGTTTTAGTAGTAGTAACATTTGCTTTTTCTTAGAAAAAAAAAAACTTAGCGAGGAAACTTTCACCTACAATATATAATTTAAAAGCCACTGAAACTACAGTAAAGATTTTGCCACGCACAATCATAAACAGTTTTATTTGTATTGGTAGACTCAGCACCGGATTTAGAGGTAAAGAGGTTTTGGAGTAATGAAAAAAAGATTAATTTATTAGGGAACGAGCGTATTCTTACAGAACAATGACCAAAGGCTTTTATGAAATTTAATCTTTATTTTCAGAGCGAGAAAATGTGCATAATTACTATTGGTATATTGGATTTTATGGAAATGCTCATTAATAGATAGTTCTTGTTCAGAAATTATGATAACAAATTTCAGTGATCGTATACAAAACGATGTATTCACATTTAATTTCTAAAGATAAATGTGCACCACAGCAACTCAAGAAACAATTTTGAAATAAACAAAGTTATTTGTGACTGTTAGATTTTTGAACGTTATTTTATTTTAAAAAAATCATATTATGGGCTCCCTTTAAGTGTCCTTAACCTAACCAGAAGGGTTAGGAACCTATTTCTCGAATCCAAATTCGGCCCTGAGTACACCAAACCTTACGCTCTATATACACTTATCCACTTTTTGGATTGGACTGGATTAATCTATATAGAATTAAATTCAATGATTACATTTACGTTATTATAATAAAAGTATACATACAATAGGCATACCGTAAGTAAATATTAATACCCAAAGGTCTACTTTACATTCAGTATTATCCTCAGTAATTTTAGTTTTTAAAATACAGACAATGTATAAGAGAAGGAAATTCCATCTATCAGTGGCCTATGAAAAGTGTATCGAGAGAATTTCTAGTAAACTTTTGTTTAAGCGATTGCAGGCACTCGAGCATGCGAGTCACCTGATGGTAAGTGATAGATACATGACCGGCCCTTGAGTAGGCTAGTTTCTTAAAGCTAAAATTTTTTTTATTTTTTTCGTACTGATTCCGCTATTGGCCTTACTAGGCCTTCACAGCTTCACCGTACTTGTAAAATATGAATATGAAAGACTTTCACCGTGTTTTTTAATGGTTTATATATTTTAGCCTTTAGCCACAATCTCATCTAATTCTTAATAATGTCTCAAGTTCAGCTGCCGAAACACACTAACAGGTGCTCAGCAACATGTTTAGAACTTGAATGTGGTAGCTAGGTTGGTGGATTAAAAAAAAAAACCCTCCGCCATACAAATTTATATATAAACTAGCGGGCCCTGAGGACTTTGTCCCACTCTGATATTAAAAGAAACCTATCATTCGACCGCAGCGCCACCTACCGGGTCCAATTGTCAATTTAAATAATTCTCGGATACACTGGAACACGCACACAAAATTTCATCAAAATCGGTCCAGAGGTTTAGAAGGAGTTCAATGACATAAACACGTACAGAAGAAATCTATACTAATATTATAAAGAGGTAGTTTGTTGCGTTTGTGAGTTTGTGATGTTGTAGGGTGTAATCTCAGGAGCTACTGATCCGGTTTAAAAAAATCTTTCAGTGTTATATAGCTCAATATCGAGGAAGGTTATAGGTTATATATCATCATGCTAAAATTAATAGGGGTGGAGAATCAATGACAAATATTTCAAAGTCGGGACTTTTCCCTATTGAGAGCTTCCGCTGCATGTTAGCGTTAGCCCAGACTAACTATGACACTACGCTGACGAACTCGCGGGCAGGGGCTAGGTTATATATAAAGATAAGCAGTAAGAGAATATTTAAGAACCTCTCTAGTTGCTATTGACAAGCTGTAGTTAGTATTAGTAATGAAAAATTGGAAAAGATTTTTTTGTTCATGGTCGAAGTCCGAATATGTAATTGTACTTACGATATGCCAGAACTAAGTAATTTCGAGATCTCTATTCAACTAACATACATACATACACAAACGTACATCCATGATAAATAATTCGTATCATAATATAGGCGTATTACCATGATTGTGTACTTCCGTTCATAAATATAGACTCATACGCTAAGATACACCCAACATTTAACAGATATGACTACATATAGTGTGAATAAATTAGTAACTACTGGCCAAAGAGTAATATTTATAGAATAATATAAATATTACTCAGAGGTACTTGAATAATTATTGTATAAGATTACCCGGAGTTGAAATAATATATGAGTGAATTTATATATAAAATAGTAATCAGAAAAAAATCAAAACGACTTCGATAAAGATCATCAATAAACGTAATTATTACTTTACACTGTACATAAGAGTGGTTCTTTGATATTGCATATACTTAAAAAGCTTCCTACAAGTGTACCGTTTACTACTAATTAAATAATAAAAAATTGGTCGTATAGTTTTTTATGTATATATTTGGTAATATGTGTGTCGAATAAATGTTTTTTTCTTTCTTAGTTTCTGAAAACATTGCTTACTTTCAAAAATATATTTGGGAAATCGTGAACGTTTTCAAGGCGGTAAACAATATTGTCTTGATATACAGTTGCAATGTTTTTCAATATTGAGTACTAGCTTATGCTCCTGACTTGACTCTCGACTTGATTAGTCCTATTTCTTGAAGGAGCATTTTTCTCTGGATTAAAGGTTCCCTATGTCCATTACTGTATTCTAGAAACTATGGAAAATTTCATAATTATCAATTCAATAGTCAAGAAATGAGGGCGTAACAAACAAACAAACGAATTTGAAGGATTCTGAACAAATCGGAAACAATATTTCTTGCATATGACATGTGTGAAAAAAAAGTAAAACAAGTGTTTTTTTTTGACACTTTAAAAAATATTTGTGTGTTGTATCACAACACACTCGTGTTGTATAACAATGCGTAATACCACTACAACAACAACACGGCCAGAGAAAAAATCCGTGACACAACACAGTAATGTATAAAGCAGAAAGGTTTACGACACGACACGACACTGTAGTATCTTTCTACCATTACACTTTTCATGGATACCCATTAGAAAGTGTATAAAAATATACCAAAAACACAAAAAAAACTCATCATGTCATACATTTCTCGGCATTAAAGAAAATATTCTGTGCATACATTTTTTTTTTATGTCGGCAATTTCTTGTTTATATTGAAAATTAAATATGGATGAAGCTTTTGAGTACCTCCCAACTCCCAAATAAAGACCACACAATTATAAATGTTAGATTTACAAACTCGAATCAAACGATTTTCTTATGTAAATATTACACTAATGGCATAAATTGAGACCAATCATTAAACATAATTCTTTTTTAATTCCTATATAAACAGTGCTAAATAAACGTCGAATTACGAATACAAATGTGACTGGTGATCAATATTCAGACATCAATTGCAGTGTGCTAGGCGTGGATATTACAGTTACTTCAATATAAATATAGTATTGTGAAGTTATTTTTTATTGTAAGATTATATCACGTGTGATATATCACGTCCAGTTATAATTCACACGTTGTAATTAATATACACTCGAGTCGCGAAAGGACGCGGTAACGAAAATTAAATAGCAAGTGAAATCATTTATCACGTGAAAGTTAATTCAGTGAATAAATCAATGCCTAACAATATGAAATACAAAAATATTTCTAATTTGAGAATGAGAATAATAATCTTCTAGCTCGTGGTTATTTTTATCTTTTTACCAAACGTGGTTTTATTATAACATTATAATATATTGCAGTCCCGCTTTAATCACGCTCGCGCTATATGTAACGGATATCGTCGGTAAATTAAATAGCGTGATACGTGATTTATTTTAGCACGTGATATATCACCAGTCATACGTGAAATTATCCATCCTTACGACGTGCATAACAAAATATTTGCATTAAATTCGTAAATGAGTAATCAAATGCGATAGCGCATTGCCTTAGGACAGTTCAAAGCCGGTGTTGCTGTTGATCGCGTACCGTAATTTATCACGGAGGGTGCTCCTTTTCTGATAATTGGGCAGTTTCAGTAAATTGAAGCACGTAGACGATGTAGGGAGACGGTTAAGCGGATCTTTCTTTCGAATCGTGAAAAATCCACGAATTACACTGCCTAGAAGTAAAGCAAATATATTTAATTGATATAACACTGTTTAAATTTAATTTTACTAGATTGCCAACAAAAAATACTGATAGGGTAAAATTAATCTAGAATGATTGCATCTGTAGGTGATAGAGCCACGCTGATGCTATAATTGGTTTCAGCATGAATAGGTCGGCTCGCCCGGGCTAATACCATCCGACCGACAAGAAACCGACGTCAAGTAACAGTGTTTACTTTGTTGCGTTTCGTTCGGTCAGTGACAGCGACAGAGGCCTACCTCCTCCCTCTCCCTTCCCCTCCCCCCTCCTCCTTAACCACCGACACAGGCTGGCAACGCACTTGCGACTTCTCTGGTGTAGACAGTGTCTATGGGCGGTGGTGATCACTTACCACCAGGTGACCCACCTGTTCGTTTGCCTCCTATGACATAAAAAAAATATGAAGAGTTTTTAGCGGAATGTCATATAGTGGATTTTATATTTTATCCATAATCTTGTGTTATTTGGCTGTATATTATATAAAATTAGTGGTGTTTTACGTAATACAGTTTGGTTATTGTGCACAAGTGAAGTGAACGGGAAATAATACCACGGAGCATGGATTCTGACTTGCCATAAAAACTCCCTAGAAATTCTAACAAGCCGGCCACGAACTTGATACTTCATTGAAATTATCGCAAAAAAACTTGTAATATCATTACAATAGCAGTAATAATCTAGTAGGAGATAGGTTGTCAAAAATAAAATAAAATGCATATATTAATTGTGGACTTGACCATCATATGTTCAATTGTACATAAACTATTTATATAACTTGCTTATAGCAGTGTCAGTTGTTAACAAAAAATAAAAATGATTAATGGCAAAGATATTCATGTGATCGAGAAATAAACTTACTTAAAAGTCCAGAAAAACAAATCAGATAAGTAAAGTTACATTGACCTGACGATCACTTTTAAATATATTATTATAGTATCGCATACATTATTAATATTATTATATTATATTCTTTAATTTTTTGGTCAAAATCTTAAAAGTGGTGAAGTTTTACAAAATTCGTAGTAAGTGCTGTTTTTGCTCAGAACATGTTATACTACCAAGATGCCTTCTACAATTGACTATTATTAATATACTAGACTATTTTTTATTGCATTCATTACAGAAATAATAAAACAAAATTACCAATAGTATCTCCTGTGTCCTCATCGTCGCCGACTTCTACGCAGCGTATAGAAAATGGTGGCTTCAAATGTGCGAACCCCAAAACTGGTGGCTTGGAGCATGACGTCACAAACTAGAAATACAATTGTAACATTTTATCTTACAATTTCGACCTATTCACAAAATCACTTCATATTCAAAATGAAGACTTATATGGGCATCATTGTAAAATTCTCTTTCGACTTTTTAAAAAACTTGGTGTTACAAATAAAACAGCACGATGACATAGATGCGTGGGCATAAAACCACACATTAAATAATTATTGGGTCCTTTGACTGTTACGCTCAAATCATGTTTTGCTTGAGATGTCACGGGAGTACTGTTATTATTGAAAGCATACAATGTCAAAATAATAATATATTGATGACCTGAGCCGTGTATTTTGCACCAAGTGCGGGTGAGTAATTCGGTGCGATGGCACAATATTAAGCGTCTACGCGCGTTGTATTGTAGCCCCGAACGACAACACACTGAATAGTAAATACCTTTACTCAAGTGGAAACTCATTAGCTGAAAGCTTCTCAAGTGCTACTAAATCACAATTTAATTACTTAATCTAACAATCTTTTGAACCGAACCAGAAGCATTATTCATGCAAGGTATGCCAAATTAAGTATACTGCCTACTTAAATGACATCATTAACGTTGACCCTTATTTGCACCTTAGTGGGCCCCCAATTTTCTATTTCGCTGACATCGATCCGTCTGCTAGTCGTCATAGACCCCTTAGGGGGCGATATAGAACCTTAGGGGGTCAATATAGAACCATAGGGGGTCGATATAGAACCTTAGGGTGTCGATATATACCAATCGGAGGTCGACTCAGAACCCGTGGGAATCGATATATACCAATCGAGGATCGACACAGAACCCTTGAGGATCGATATATAGCAATCGAGAGTCGACACAGAACCCTTGGGGATCGATATATACCAATCGAGGGTCGACACAGAA